>JADHKS010000001.1:2284241-2549284 GCA_019925295.1 Sporothrix pseudoabietina | reverse complement strand
TCGTGAATCGTGAATCGTGAATCGTGAATCGTGAATCGTGAATCGTGAATCGTGAATCGTGAATCGTGAATCGTGAATCGTGAATCGTGAATCGTGAATCGTGAATCGTGAATCGTGAGTCGTGAGTCGTGTGTAGGTAACTGTCGTTTAATTTCGTGCCGTGTCAGTCTTGGGTCTTGGGTCGTGGTCGGTTGGTGTCGTCTTGGCGTTTCGTTCGGGCCCAAGGGTCTGCTGGTGATCCAATTGCCGAGATCCGGGTCGATCGATCTTGGTGATGCGAATATTGATGCCAAATGGGGGAAAGAAGAGAAAATTATTGCAGAAAAGCAAATAAAAGGACAACAGCCTTTTTCACTCTTCTTTTATTTTCTCTTTTGTTACTTTCTCTTCTCTCGTCTTCAATCGATTCAGCTGCGTGCCATTGTTTGCAACTGTCGCTGCACCATCGCAAGAGGACGCGCGTTCTGAAGCTCTTGGGTGGACCGGGGTGACGCTTCAACGAGACTCCTTGCTAGCCTTAGCCTGTCGTTTCTGGTGCTCGCGTGCGCCTGTCAAACGTCAAAATGTGCGACTTGCGTCACCACCTGGACTCGCCAGACAAAGGGAATGCGCTTGCAACTCCAACGCCGCCCCAAAACATGACGAGTCCAAGACAGGGTGCAAATTCCTCCTGTGGGAGGTGGGATTAACGCAACGCAAAGGACAAGTAATAGCCAAAATGAGGAGGGAAAAAATGACACATCCTGCAAGAAAGAAAGACAAAAGAACTGCTTGTTGTGGATTCGCTTATTCGTGTTCTAAAACTGTTGAAAGAATTGCCGTGTGCAAAGGTAATACTTTCTTCCTTTCAATTCCCAACTTTCCGGTCAACAAACCCTCACGCCTTTGGCAAGCCATTCTTGTCCATGTTGAAAAACACAACTTGCACCGTCATGTCGTCCCGTATGTTACGCGAGAATGGCGGACCGTACGCCAGGCGTGCCGCCAACGATGCCTCGTCCCGGCCGCCGAGGGCATTGCGAGCCAAGTGGACGGCGGCATTGCTGTCTTGGACGGCAGTGTATCGTGCTGCATCAAACCCGCGACCAAGTCTGGCCGGCTTCTTTGAGGGCGTCACGGCATTGGAGCCAGACTTGGCCAGCCACTCCGCCACAAGATTCACGGCCTGCTCGCTCGACAGCCGGTCCCAAAGACCGTCCGATGCCATGATCATAAACGCCGGCTGGCCCTCGTTAAGGTGCGTGGTCGTCACAACGGGCTCCGCCGTCAAGTAGGGGGGCGTCTTGACCTGGTACCGGGGTGGCTGCAGAGGGCCAGCACCCGAGTAGCGCTTGTACAGCGTCTCCTGCAGCTCCATGGGCCACTTCCAGCGGCAGTCGCCAAACGCACGGGAGACCATGATCCCCAGCACGCGGCCGTGTCTGACGATTGTCTCTTCCTCGCCGGGGTGCTCTGCGTTCAAGCGGGCCACCTCATCCGGGTTGGTGCCGGCCTGGTCGACCGACAGCGGTACTACCTCCCATACCGCAGCTTTGTCTTTGGGGTTGGCAGACTTCGTCGTGCGGCCCAGAACGGCACGCGAGTCACCCGTGCAGGCCACGTGCAGGTTGCGCGTGGACGGGTCGTAGAGCGACAAGAGGGCACACGATCCCGCCCAGGCGGGCATCAGCGTCTTGATCTTGTCGGCCATGCTCAGCGCCCAGCTGGAGTCGATGCTACCGTCGGGCAGCTGGGCGATTTCGGCGGCGGTGTTGATGATGGAGTGGTCCAAGTCGACAAAGGCGCGAGTGATGGCTTGCTGGACGACGGCCTCACTTTTCAGGACGGATGGTGAAGGCGACGCAGCTGCTGCATTCAGACTGTCCCGCACAGCAGGAACAAGTGTACGGCTCAGCAGTTCAGCCGTCTGCCAGCCAGCATGGCCGTCAAAGACGCCCCACGCCGCCCACTTTCCGTCTTTAGTGCCGGGCGCCGCAAACGTGCCGTGTGTAAAGTAGTCTTCACATTGGCTATTGGACGCGAGCTGCATGCCGTCGTAGCGGGCAACGCCGCGGATGGCCGAGTTCACGGGCACCGTGTAGGCGTTCTGGCACAACATGGCAGTGACCTCGTTGGGCGTGGGTCCTCGCAGCGTGCCGCCATGGCCTTTGTCCTTTTCAAGGTCGGGCGCACTGCTCAATGTCTTGCCCGTCTCTGTGGTGGTATCGCTCAAGATCCATAGCGTGGCGGGCACGGCCGCAGCGCCGGCGACGGTCGCGTAGGTGATCCAATTGGCAGAGGCTTTGAGGTGGGCCTTTGTCGCGACGAAGCGGCGAGAGCTTGTTGACGTTGACGAGAAAAACTGAGTAGGTGTCGGTCCTGCAGCCTGCCGAAATGTGGCCGCAAATCGGGTCGCGCGTAGTAGAGACATTGTGCATGTGTGTGAGCCGTGAAGCGTGGATGTTGACCGTCGGAGACAGAAGGCTGAGTACGCTATTGGGGTGTCAGACCCCCGCACTCGGTGATTGAGGCTGAGCAAAGTCGTGTTGTAAAGGTTGTCGTTTGCAATTTACAATAATTTGGGCCGTGAAAAGTGTAGAGATTTTAGGCAGTCGCGCGGATGTCATCTACTTTGTGAAAACGGAAGGCGCGTTTGCATCGCTGTTTCCTTTTGAGCCCAGTTCTTGTTTGCATCGCGTCACAAGGAAACTGCAGCAACAACGAGCCCGCCGAGCAGGCAGTCGCGACCCCCAGCAAACGAATTAAATGGATATTCATGACATTCACAGAAAAAGATTGAATCAAACGACAACTATAAAAGTGAACAAAACAAATTGGTATCGATTCCAGCTATCCAGCATTACCCTCCAGCAGAGTTGTCCTATCCAAAAAGTTGTCCTATCCAAAAAGTTGTCCTATCCAAAAAGTCCCTCACGCTCACCCGTCGCTCACCCGTCGCTCACCCGTCTTACTGTTCCTTCTTCCCTTTGCCTTTTTCCTTTGCATTCTCGACCGCCTCCTTGTTTAGACTCTCATTGCTCTCGTCCATGCGGAAACTGAAATCGACCACACCGACCAGCCCACTCACCGCCTGGACCATGCCCTCCAGGTCGTCGCAGACCAGCGTGCTGCACACCTGCAGGACGGCAAACTCGGTATAGCCGTGCTGTTCCATGTTGCGGGCATCCAGCACGCTCCCCAAGTGAGCGGCGGCGCCGGTGGCAATGCGTGTGAGTTCGGTCACACCTGTCGCCGTCGACATCTCATTGTCAGTCACGTCGCGCCACATGGTGGGCCGGTCGCGGCTGCTGGCGGCGGTGCTGCGGCGGTGGAGGCGGGGCAAGTTGGTTTCGACGACTTCTTCTTCCGTCTGGCGCTCGTACAGGCCGCCACTCCCGGTCCCGGAATCGACGACAGCGCTGCCCGCTTCGGGCCGCCAGCTGGTCTTACCCCAGACGCTGTTGCGGCGACGGAGCGGTTGTTTGGCGCCGCCCCCTCCACCTGCTGCCGTGGGAGAAGCGCCTGTGGTCGAGCCAGCAGTCGTGGCCGCGCTGGGACTCCTCTTGGGACCGTCGTTACCACCTCCACTCGCAGGCTCCGCCTTCTTCAGAGTCAGCAGATGGCGGGTCAGCTCGTACGGCCGCGGGAGAGGAATGTACGGCGGCAGTGACTGGCCCGATAGCAGGGAGTTGGACAGCAGGGCGAGTGTCGACAAAATCGTGTAGTGCGTGGGACCGATACTGCGGATCAGCTCCGACAGAGCCTTGAGCCAGGCATCATCAGCCAGAGCGGGTGCATGGCGAGGCTTCCAGGTGACGGTGTACGAGATAAGTGTCAGGTAGTTGAGAATCCGGCCCGACCGGAGAATAATGTCCTCGTAGGCGGCACGGGGGAAAGCGCCACCAATGGAGGGCTCCCACTTTTGCCAGTCCGAGTGCATCTGCAGTGACGGCAGCAGCAGCATGAGTTTGCTAAAGAGCTTCTGGCGGACTTTCAGGAGGCGGTGGGCGGGCGTGCCGGGGATGTCGGGGTTGCCGCCGGTCTCGTGCATGGTGGACTTGAGCGTCTCGTTGATGACACTAAAGTAGTTGGCCAGCAGGTACAGTGTTGCACTCAAATCACGACGCAGCCAGGCACGGTCCGTCACAGGCTTAGGGAAGATGGTCCAGAAGAAGGCGACGGCACAGCCACCCGCGACGGTCGCCAGACGGTAGGGCGCCAGCTCGTACGTCGGGTAGTAGGGCTGGCCGCTCGACGCAGCTTTGGCAACACCAATCTTGCGCACCTGGAGTTCGTAGCCAATGATCAGGACTTGCGTGACAATGGTAATCATGCTTGCCGCAACGAAGCGCGGATGCTTCAAAAAGAAGTAGTACTCGCAAAAGATGAACAGCCAGAGAAACACGATAATACCGGGCGTCTTTTGGTCGACAATGTACCAGATGATAAACGAGAAGACCATGGCCAGGGCACTGCCGCCGACACGACAGAAGAAGCCAAAGATGGACTGGCCCGAGGTCTGCGTCATACCCATAGCAATGATAATCATGGCCCACACCAGCCTCTGCTCCTGGAAAAAGTGCTGCGTCGCCCTCAGGTAGCAGACAATGGCGACGGTCATGGTGGCACAGGCGGCGCGCATACCAAAGGCCGACTCGGCGGACCCCAGGAACCGCGACACCAGGCGCAGGCCGTTACCAAAGCGCTGCCATGCGTTGGCGGGGGGCAGGTGTTCCGGGTCCTTTTTAGTGTTAAAGCTGTCGCCCATAAAGACAACATTGAAGTTGGGTTTGAGGACGTCTTCGGTCTCGTCGTTGGTCGTGTCCTTGTCGTTGAAGATGCTGATGGCCCATTTGCGCATGCGGCGCAGCGTCGGAAAGAGAAACCGGGTCTTGTCCATGGTGCCGTCGGCGACCTTCTTGTCCGCGAACTCAACAAAGTCTAGGACGGCCTCACCCGTAGCAATCATCAGCTGCTCCATGTACAGCAAAACGTACAGCTGGGACTGGCGCTGTTCGCGGGCAATAAACACGGGATCGATGCCGCCGGACCCGTCCTTGGCAAGTGGCGGGACGGCACCGTCCATAAGGCCGCGTTCCTTTGCCCAGATGCGCAGGATCTCGCTGCGGGTCTTGTAAAAGTTTTTGACCTTGTCACTGATGATTTCGGCAAAACCCTCGTCGCCGGGCTTGATCACGCCTGCAGAGGCCTCAACGTCGGCGTCATCGCCGGCAGCAGGGGGCGGTGAAGAGGAGGAGGCGGATGCTTCTTGGGCAATACCGTCCTTGGGGCCGTCGCTGCCCTTATCGCTGGACCCGTTGGAAGCCGCAGCCGAAGCCGAAGTCGAAGCCGAGACACCTGCTTTGCCGTTGGCAGCGTCGGCGGCATCCGACTTGACACCGCTGGCCTTGTCTGCTGCTTTGCGTGCTTTCTCTGCCTTGCGGCGCTTGCGGGCTTCCTTGTCTTGTGCCTTTTGCTCCTTGCTCTTTGGCAGGAGACCGAGCTGCAGACCGGCGTGCTCGAGGCCTTCGTCGATGGCCTCGGACAGCTGGGCAAAAGGTTCGTGCAGCTGCTTCATGACCTCGTTCCAGACACGGCGCTCTTTTTCTTTGGAAATGGCCTCTTCCGACTTTTCTTCGTCTTTGGTGTTCCACCCGCGGTGCTCAGCCGTGCGCCGAAAGATGTCCATGATTGTGCTCATGCCGGTGACGGGGATAAAGATGCTGCGCATCAGCCTGGCAATCTCACCCAGGTCGTGGGCGGTCAGCTTGCCAAAGGCGGCGTCACGCTTGGCGAAGCGAACCTCTTGCTGCATCTTGCTCCCCAGCTCGCGCATAGCGGAGATCGTGGCGCGCAAAGCTTGGGCGGCTTGTTCTTCTTTGGTCAGGGGCGGGGGCACGCTGGCGGGTTTCGACTTGTGGTGCAGCCACTTGCGGCGCAGCTTCTCCTGTTTGCGCTCGTTCTCGGCGGCCGGGCCCAGGCCACCGACAGCCGTCTCGACTGTCACCAAAGCGTACATGTCTTCGCGCTCGAGGCCCCGCAGGTAGGCACGTTGCAGCACCACGGCCTTGCGCAGCAGCCCAATGGCGCCGGCTGTCTGGGCCATGAAGATCTTGCGACTCGATATGGGGAAGATCAACAAAGAAACACCGGCCGACAGCGCCATGGCTGTCAGCATGGCCGTGTAAACCCGTTTGACCAAAGCCATGGACTGGGTCATGTTGACGAGCAGCGGGCCGGAGGTGCAGGAGACGTTGATGAGGATCGCAAAGACAATGGCCGGCAGGTTCATGGTGGGCAGTTTGGCGCGGATCATGTTGATAAGCCAGATGCTAAACATGAGCCAAATAGCACAGACGGCCGACTGGCTCGAGTTGTAGGGCGGGCGGCCGGTGGCCTTGTAGGCGGCGAGTTCTGCGGGGGTCAGGGGACCAGAGGTGTGGGCGCGGGCCTGGACACCCGAGTAGAGGACAAGAAGAGCGATGGCGGCACCAAAGCTGACGGCGATCACGTTGAGAGTGAGCGTCTGAAGAAACTTGCCGCGGGGCATGATGGCGACAGTCAAGACGCTGATAACGGGGACGAGGTAGCCGAGGGTGCTGTACTGCTCCGAGACGGCGGTGGACTGGTAGATGGCGACGCCGATAGTGGGCGGCAGCGAGCCCTTGAACATGATCAGAAGGGTCGGCACGTCGAGGCCCAGTCTCTCCAAGATCGTCTTCTTGGGCGGCGCCATTGCTTTTTCCTCCTCTTCCGTGTGCGGTGCAAGCTCGTCGGGGACAGTCGCGGCGGTCGCAGCGGTCGCGGCGGTCGCGGTCGTGGGCATGCGCCTTGCCTTGTAGGGAGCGGCGGGGTCGTTGTCAGCGTCGGCACTACCACTCGCGCCCAGGCTGCCGGCATCGGAGCTGGCATCGCCGCCGCCGGTCCGCGAAGCAGATCCAGTGCCGGCGCGAGCCCGACCTCCACCACCGACCGCCAATGGTTCGTAGACTTGTTCGTTTCTGGCATTGTCGTTCTGGCCCTCGGCATCGCGTGCATCGCTGCTGCTGTCGCTATCGCTGCTGCTGGCACTGCTGGCCACGCTGTTGTGCCGGCTGTTGTTCCGGCTCGTCTCGTTGGCCGCTTCTTCAATCACTGTGTCGGCGCGGAAGCCGAGCGGCTTTCCCCTCGCAGCCATGGCTGGCGGGCGGGTGGGACGTCTTGGAGTTTGTTTTTGAGAGCTTTTTTTGGTGTCGTAGCCGGATGCTCAAATAGGCTCGTGAAGGGCAAGGATAGTACTCCGTATTGGCCGCAAAGCAGACGCGGCTGCTGGCAATCGGGTGTTGTTGTCGAGATGTCGTTCCCGGCGCGCTTTGCACACTTCGGCTTGGGAATTGAGGGAAATTGGGAGGTAGAAAAAGAAGAGAAGAAAAAAAAAAAAAAGAATGAGAACGAGCCAACTGCTAAACTGATAAGCTAAACTGGGCACGCGCGTCGAAAATGGCGGCGGAACTATGTACGTGGTGTGGTGCGCTTGTTTGTTGTGGGGAATGGGAAAAGAGGGGGGACCAAGGACCCAGTATAGTTTTTTTGTTTTTGTTTTTTTTCGTCTATTCGTTTGTAAGTCTCAGATATACACTAATTACGCCGTATCTCCAATGCAGCCCAAGAAGGGGAAAGAGCTATCCAAGAAAGAGCAAGTGATGAAAGATGAGAAGGAGAGAAGACAGATAACAGGAAAGAGCTACGGAGACCAATATGAAAATCTTCAATCGGAAGGATTGGGGATCGGGTCTGAAGGGGAAAGAGCGGCCGAGGCGATGCCTTTTCTCGTACTCGTTTTCTCGTAAAAATGACGCTACGAATGGCCCCAATAGCACCAAAGGGGACGGGCATCGGACACATGCAGCGTCCCGCGCTATTCTGCTCATTCCACAGCGGGCGCCCAGCGAGGAGCGCCCGCTGCCGACAGGCTCTTTCTGCCCATTACGCCGTATTCTACGACGTACGGAGTACTCCGTACGAGCGCGAGCGCGAGAGCGAGAGCGAGAGCTCAGCTTCTCACCTGCGCTAGCGCACAGCCAAGTCCGCCCAGCGCCTCAAAACGGCCAGGGGTCCCTGTTTTCTAGTTGCTTTCTGTTTTCAAGTTGGGAAGGCGGTAAGATACGACGTCTGTTCTACACTCTACAGAGTACTACATATACACAGTACGTTAACATATTTCTCCAATTCCCAGCCAACAGACGACTTCCCCATGTTTCTGTGTTGTGCCTTTGCTGAGCTGACATTGTCAAGCTGACATTGCCAAGCTGGCATTCTTCATTGAATGGGGAAGTATCCGTATTCCGATCAAACTTGACATGTGGGTTTTCTCCGCTGAAAGCAGACGTCGTTTTCGTTTTCATCCCGCATACTTGGGTCGGCGGCAGATGCAGTGAGTGCAGCGTTGCATCGAGAAATCTTGTGAAATCGTGGCACCAGAAAAGTCTATTCCGACCTAGTTGTCATGCTGATGACCTAGTTGTCATGCTGATGAACCAACCGCCAATCTCAACAGCCAGACGGGCTTGGTTTGGTAACACCAGCAGAAAGGCCATTTACCACCACATGATACTATCAACACGCGCAACGTTGTCAAAGGCCCTTGGCCGTGTGTCATTGGGCAAATTTCAGGGTATGTTGGAGAGATAGAGTATCAAAAGATTGAAACAAATGCAAAAGGCCAATGCTCTTCCATGTGTGAAATACCGCTGTCCCAGTGTCCCATGCTGCCATAAAACCCGTATATCCTTCATTCAAATCTCGACGGTCCTCTGTATCATAAGTTCCGACCAAGTGCTTGTCTCGGCACTATTCTCAGCCCTCATGACAGGCTGAGGTATCACTCAAAGATTTAGCATGTCCGCGTCGTATCCGTGCCGCAAATAGGCCCAAACTTGTCGCCGTAGCAGACGACGCCGTTGATATCATAGAGGGTATTGTCTATTACCAGCGTCAGTAATGCTGACATGATGTAGATGGACAGTGAACAAGTCCAACTTACCTATCCCAAGGTCGGCCCATCCAGCAGAGCAATTGCATGAGAGAGTTGTGCCTGCCAAAGAGCAGTTTCCACACGGCGAGTCATTCACGGAGAAGTTTCCACTGTTCTGTCAGCAATGGTCTAGCAGTATAGAGAGGGTTAAGCACTCACTTCTCCTGATAGATGATGTACGGCGCTTGGTAGGCGAAAAGTCGATTGAGGTCAAACTCGCTCCACCTGTAGGGCTCGGCAAAAGTGGTTTGTGCGTACGAGCACCGTGTCACCAGAATGTTGGGGTCGTTCTTGTCCAGACAAATGTCGGTGCAGGCGGTAGAGATTTTAGCAGTGGCGGGTGTGATGTGAAGAAGTACGCCGAGGGCGGTGAAAAGCTTGTTGAAGAACGGGTGCATCTTGATTGTGAACGTCTTCGGTGACTTATTCTGTGCTACCCAAATGGGCTACCAAATGGAAGTCTGAAGTGTTATGCGACAAGCCCGACAAGCAGAAAGTACTTTTACCAGAGAGGAATGAAGCAATGACTTGTAGAGGACACTGAGCCTCTATTTATACTTTTGGGTAGATGTGGTTGGATGAAGTGTTGAGGCTCTATTTACACGTCATCGTGACATCTCTTGACAACCTGGCTAGACTCGGTGTCGGATGAGGCTTGATGTCAAGATGAAAGGTGAGTACGTGACCGAGATGCAGTAATGTATGTATACACAGAGATGAAACGGTATCGCCATTTGCACGCGGCTGATAAGTTCTTGAAGGTATGGCGGCCACAGCCAGAATAAAATATTCATAGTCACGACATCTGTCTGAGACTGGTGATGCATATACGGCCATGTGTGGTTCTTACGCGCTGTGTTAACGCTGTTCACAACTATCACTCTACGTGTGCTTCAATAATTTGAAATTTCCTTCACTCTCTTGTGTTGACTTTTAAACCCCCCAAAAATTGTTTTATTTTTTCATTCTTTTCATCCTTTTCTAAATATTTGACATTGATTTTAGTATGAGAACAAAAGGAAATAAACCGGAAATCTTGTCGTTACAAAATCTTACTTACATCAATCCAAACTCAAAGAATACAACAAACAACAAGCATGTTGATAAAAAGGTTCATTAAAAATTCTTTGTAAAATTTACAACGTGTAGGAAGTGTTCTTTCACACATCATGTGGAAAGTGAGTGGTCGTTTGGTGGTGCAAAATGGCTTCAGCGCGTGCGTTCTATGACGTTAGCGCCCCAACCCACTGAAACACTGAAACGCGATGTAGTCAATCCGTGCAGCCCACAAACAGCTTCCACCTCCAGTTTTGAGCTCCGACTGACCATTCAACAAAGACGGCCAAACAACACAACCAAACAACACAACGCCGGTTTGGGCAGTCACTCGGCAAAGATGATGGACGACAGCGGCCACAATGCAGAATACTGACTGCGCTGCCGACAATGACGACCTCCCTACCCATTGAAGCCGAAGGAGAACCGACAGTATCCTTACCTTGAAGCGTCAAATCGCATCAACGCGTCAACGCTTCAAATCGCGTCAAATCAGAGTTGCCACGGCAATTCCCTCTACGACACTCCTCCTTCTTTCTCCCCTACGATGCTCGACAACAAGGAAGTGGCCGTCCACCCGCGGACGCCCGTACCGCCGCTCTACACGTTCGTCCCCCGGGGCAACATTTATGTCACGGGCAACTGCCGCCGCAAGACACACGAGGCCGGACAGACGGTGTTTGTCGTGACGCTGCACAAGAAGGTGCTGGGTCTGCGCTGTCCAACGGCGATTGTGCAGGCTGTGCGGGCGGCCGAAAGGGAAACACAATCCGCCCGGCAGGCCGCGACGGCAAGACGGGATGCAGCCCTGGCGGCATCGTTCCGCGAAGTACTGCTGGAACAGTATCCCAAGGTGCCCGCCGACACGGTCCCCGAACTTGTGCAGCACGCCCTCAAGAAGCACGAGCGGCGCGTGGCGCGGACGGCCAGACTGGACGAAGCCGAGAAAGTGCGTCTGGCAGTGCGGGCACACATCCGGCACCGGTGGACGGACTACGAGAAGATCTTGAGGGAGGCAGACAGAGGAAAGCGGATAAAGACGAACAAGAAGAAGAAGGGGAAGCGGAACAACGGTCGAGCAGACCGAATACGACGCGCCGAGGCACGACTGGCGACGTTGGGACGCGTTAATGCGATTGAGCGGGAGTGGGCAGGGGGCAAGCTGCCAGTACGGCAGACTGGACGCAAGAATGAGAATGGGCGAGCATCAGCGTCTGGGAAAGAGACAATTGAGGTCTCTGACGAGAGCATGGACGACGACAGCGAGAGTGGAACCGACGACGACGACGACGACGACGACGAGAGTGGTGGACGAAGCGGCATCGCGTCACAAAGGACGCAAAAGCCGGCGGCGAAAAAGGCCAGCATGGGTAGCAGCAACATTGACAAAGTCGCAGGCAATTGTGTTGAAAAGTCGACAGCCTCACCTCCGACTTTGCGAAATCCGCGGTCGAGCAAAAGCAAAGCGACGGCACGCATCATGCGATGCCAGCAAAAGATGGACCGGTTCCAGGCAGCATTAGCCAGGGGCGAGGACAAGGAGACCGCAATTGTCATTGACAGCGACAGCGAGTGAGCTGTTGTAATATACAGTAGACAGACAGTAGACAGCATACGACTTACAATGAAGTCCGCACATACAATATCACCCTTCGCACCTCTGGCGCTCTCTTCATAATTCTTCCTCATGACACTGCATAAAGCAATGGGCACAATGAAAAAAAGAGGGATAAAGCAAAAATTACGCCCGGGTCGGCCCCGAAGGACAAACCAAGACGGGTAGCGCCACGGTGTGCAATGCAGGCTTCCCACCCTATGGCCAGGTCTTCTTGATCACCCGACACATCGAACAAGGTAAGTATGAAGAAAAAAAAGAGAGGAAAGAAAGTTTTAGAAAGGAAGGGGGGCCACGGTCTCTTAAATAGTCTTTCAGGAAGTGGCGGAAGGAGCTAACGAGAGGCACCGAAATTAGCGTGGTCCGTGCGAGCGTGCAAAAAATGTGTTGACCGCCTGCAGTCAATTCTGCCGTGATTGACCGCCCAGATCTGAAAGGCCCACTCCACTAATATGAGAAGCCATGCTTGTTTCTCAAAGCTCTGGTTGGCTTCATTCTGCCATTCTACCCCATTCTGCCGCATTTGCATCAACAAACCACAAGCTGCTTCCGCTTCCCATTCTCAGCCTTGTCGGCGATCGAGTGTAGCCTCATGGGCTGAGAGTGTCTTCTTCTGAACTCTTTCCAGTCATCTCGTACCCAGATGGAGACAATGGATGAATTTGTCAAACGACAAGAGGACGATGCTTCTTGGTAAGGATCGACCCGACACCACAAGCTTGTTATTTCGCAAGCTTTCGATCAGGATACTAACATTTCGCCAGTGAAGATCCCTTTCAATAAGGGCCCTTCCATAGTCAAGTCGACTTGAAGAGCCGCAACTGACTTGCCTGGTTGGTCCCCACGGGAGGTCTGCAGCCTGCTATTTATCCGCCCGCAGTTTGTACTGCATCCCACACAAACCCATGTCCGGTTCCCATGCAACACACGCACGCAGCACGCAGCACGCTTCAGCGTCACACGCCGTGTCACGCGAACCCGCCCGCACATCCCCACTCCGCTCTCCGGACTCCGGTGGCGGGCCTGTCCCAATATGCGGCCACACACGCTCCGAGGGTCTTTTCGTCCACTCTCCTTTCTGATACTGCACGAACTCCAACGACTTATCGTGTCGGCCACGTTTTCTTGTCCCGCTGTCTGTTGGCGGGGCCAATGGCAGGCGTCGGAACATCGATTCACAACGAACCTCCCAGTGGAAGACGTACGTCCGGACCAGAAGTGGCCAGCGGGAATGTACAACACAAAGCACTGCAACCAGCATGAATGTAGTCCATTCTAGCTGTAACAGCAGTACGTCCTGCAGTGCAGGCCCGTTTACAGTCCACAGCATCCCGTCGCAGCATCCCCACAACATCTCGTCTCTCGCTAGTCCTTTCCTCTACGTTTCTGCTTGATTTCTAACCGCCCGTTCATTGGAGGTGTGACCAGACACTCGGCCTCCTCCATGGGAAAGGCCGGAGGAGGATGCTGCGGTGTGCAGTGTGCAGTGCGCAGTGTGCAGGGTGTGCTCTACTCTCTCTTAATGTTGACGGAGTGCCATCTGATATAAAGTGATGTCGAGTCTCTCCCGTCTTGGAAAAGATGGGTTTCTTTCAAGTGATGGACTGTTGTGGACGTGACGTACATCTTTGATTTGACTCACAGACCGACAAGCGAGAACATCGACATCAAACGACGGCACCATCGACAACACCCTCATTCCCACGACCCCCACCTCACAATGGGCGTCAACTTCAGCTCCGTCACGTCGTCTCTGACGGCCGCGCCAAAGCCTGCGCCCGCCACCGACATCTCCTTTGAAGACTACCTCGGCCTCCTGTCCGCCGCTTACGAGTGGGCCGACAGCTACGACTCCAAAGACTGGGACCGTCTGCGCCGCTGTATTGCGCCTACCCTCCGTGTAAGTTCTGTTGTCCTCGCTTCGCTGGCCTATCTATCTGTCCTCGCTTCGCTCGCCTGTCTTTTTGTCCTCGCTTCGCTCGCCAACTCTCTGGCTTACTCGCTAACGCTCGTGACCGTGTCCAGATCGACTACCGCTCCTTCCTCAACAAACTCTGGGAAGCTATGCCTGCCGACGAATTCATTGCCATGATCTCCGACCCCAACGTCTTGGGAAACCCTCTCCTACGCACACAGCACTTCTTCGGCGCCTCCCGCTGGGAACGCGTGTCCGACACCGAAGTCATTGGCTACCACCAGCTGCGTGTGCCTCACCAAGTCTACACGGACGCCTCCCTCACAACCGTCGCCGTCAAGGGCCACGCCCACTCCGCCAACCAGCATTGGTACCGCAAGGTCGACGGTGTGTGGAAGTTTGCTGGCCTCGACCCGCAGATCCGCTGGTTCGAATACGACTTTGACAAAGTGTTTGCCACGGGCCGGGATCAGTTTGGTGACGAGACGACGGCTACGGAGCCGGCGGCTGCCGGCGAGAAGGCGGCGGCACCGACACCCTCCTCATAAAAAAAGACCGGCGCAAAGCCGGCTGTCCAGCGGGGCATTTCGGCCGGGGCATGAACATGTACATACTACGGTCGGTTGACTTTGTCGCAGTCGGGGCATGACGCCGGGCTGGGTGTAGGACTAATGCAACTCTGTTGCGTGTGCATGGGGATGCGTGCTGATGGCGTGTGGGGGCTGCACTGCTAATTTTGGAGCGGGGCGGAGCGCAGTGTTTCTCTACATATGGATTTGTTTGCTTCTCTTACGGGCTCTTCAGATCTTTTGGTATTATTTTGCAGTAAACTTCAGACAATCCACAATATATTGATACACGCATCGCGCTGAGCTGATATCTACCGTTGGCTTGTCACTCGCATCTCAATTATGGCTTACATAGCTGGATGAAGGGCATGTTACACTCTGTGCTGCACTTTCGTACAAAACTAACAAGCCAGCAATGCCCCCTTTTCTGCACTTTTGCGCTTTTGCACTTTTGCACCTTTTCACCTTCGTTTACCGTCAATTGCTGGCGACGACTGCTGTGAGTTGTCGTTTTCCAACTCAAGCTGATCCTAAATATATCTCTTGGGGGCCAAAATTCTCATCTTAACCTGCATAGAGGTGGGAGGAGCTGCTGCGGGCTGAAACGGAAACAGGCGATGCTCGCCTCTCTTCTGTTGGTGTTCTGTTGCAATGTTGAGTCGTATTGAGAACGTGTTTCTTGCAGTTTCTCGCGTTTTGTCCACGATTAAGGAGGAGACAAAATCGACAAGGCTGACCAGCAAGGAGACGAATAACGGAAAGGGCGCGGAGAAAAACGAAACGAAAATAAGCAGCTCCAACTCACAACGACGCGTTACTTGCAGCAAGCGAAACGAAAAAGAAGAAAAGAAAGACCAAAAGAATACTCCGTACATCGTGCAACCGCGATAGAACGCACGAAAAAGGGACCGAGACGGGAAAGGAGAATGCCCGTTGCAACCCCTTAGAGTTTGACATTATCATGGTCTGCCATCCCAATTTGACAGAACCCTGCCCAAAGCCCCTAAGCCCCCAGGACCCTGGGATCGACAGCGATGCGGATCCTGAATCCTGAAGGGACAGCCTCGCTGTGCGTGTTAGTCCTATTATGATTTCCTTTCTCACCCTTCGAAATTGTCGTTCCTCCAGGTGGACCCTTGCCCCTCCTTTTTGGTCTTCTTTTCTTTTCTCTGTTTCTTTTCTGTTTCGTTTCTGTGCTGTCCCACACCGTCAACACCAGCCAAGACAAGCCACAAAACGACTACTGCAGCTCTGCATTTATTTTGTTGATGGGTGTGGCGCAGGGGAAGCTGTCGAACAGGGATGCAGCCGTTAGTCGTTTCTTGTCTCTCGTGTTTTCGTCTCTCCTCAATTGGGTTCGTGTCTCACCTTGCCTTCCCGCGTTGTCTGTCATAACTCTAAATGAAGAAGACGAAAAAGAAAAAAAGACGAAAGTGAAAACAAGACGAAAAAGAAATCGAGACGAAAAAAGAAAGCAGACAGCCAACAGACATGAACCAAAATAGACAGCACATGGCATGCCCGCAGGGTCAGCTTTCTGCATTCCCTCCACATATCCTCGTCCACAACGTTGTCTCGTCCAGCCAAGCCACACCGTACTGTTAGATAGATGGGCCCGAGCCCCAGGCTCTCCTCTCCTTGACCCCAGGCTCCTCAAAGTTAGAAATGCTTGTTAGTCAAGGTCCATCCTCCTTCGCTCGTTCCACTTTTCCCTCATGAACCCCCAACTTCATGGGTTTGAGGCTCGGCGATGGAGCTGGAGGAGCCGTTAAGAGAAAGTTGTAAATCTTCATAAATATGGCAAGTGGTCCCTCGACCTTTGAGCTTGGTTTTTGATGTAGACAGAAGACAAGTCGCGGCCATCATCATCTCTCCCCCCCCTCTCTCTGGTCTCTCTCTCTGGTCTCCTCAACACATATACGACGTATTTTTGTTTTATTTCTTCACTATGCACTTTTCAAGATACCCCTTTTCACTTCTTTTGGCTGGCGGGCTGGCCCCCTTTGCATCGGCGGGCCTTGTTTCTCGGAGCAGGGATACAGATGTTGACTCCACCGCTCTCGTAGTGAGAGACTCGACAAACTCGACAAAGAACAGCACGGCCATCAACAAGAGTTTTACTGGGGCAACACTATTTGATGGGTGAGTCCCTTTTTTTTACTCCGTACAAACTCATGTTTTGCTTCATAGCCCACTAACAAGACAGGGCCGTCTCTATTGGCGACGAGAGCATTGGCATTACCGTTGTATGCACCGACTGCTACATCACCGGCCAGCTCACCACCGAGCTGACTGTCGTCCAAGCCAACCACACGACGCTCAACCTGTCGGCCATTGCTCACACGTTTGCCAGTGATGTCGTCAACATTACCGACGCTGTTGTGGACAACGTGGAGCAGATTGTCAAGAACACGACCGAGGCTCTTTTTGACAATGTGCCGAGCATCGACACCTTTGAGACCATATTTAAAAACATTACACGGCCCACGGTCGACGTCGATTTCGGGCTGAGTGATCTCGTGGCCGTGCCCGAGTACCAGTTTGCCCTAACACTTGACGAGCTTGACCTCTTTGTGCAGACACAGATGGCTGTGTCGGGTGCTGCCACCTACACGCTCAACCTGTACACATCCGAGACACCCATTGGCATCAGGAAGGGCAGTGACCTGGAGCTGGGTTTCGTCTTGACGGCGGACCTGATCTTGAGTGCCAGTGGCTCCCTCGAGCTCGAAAGCGGTTTCCATCTGCGCATGGACAAAGGCTTGACTTTGACCGTCGACCTTTTCGGCCGCAACATCTCGGAGATTCAGTGCCATGGTGGCTCATTCGAGTTCCTGCCGGTGACAGTCAACAGCGCCTCTGTCTCGCTGCAGGCAATCTTGCGCATCGGTGTGCACGCCGGTATTGTGCTGTCGGCGGACGGGTTTAACGTCGACGGCGTGAAACTGGCGACATACAGTGCCGGTGTCGAGACGATTGCCTATGCCGACGTGGCCAACCTGGCCATCAACGTGGCAGCAGGTAATGCCGTTACGGGCAGCGACAACACCACGTCTGCTGACAGCGTCAGCAATGCCGACCTGCCGACCGACAGCTGCGATGGCGACGTTCTCGTCGAGGGCGTCTTTGGCTTTGACATTGGCGCATCGGCCGGCGCCTCACTCGAGATTGGCCATTTCCTGTCGTGGGGTGTGCAGCCGGAGACGATGCTGCCAGTGTATTACACGACAGTCACCCAATGTGTTGGCAGTAAAGCTTCGTCGACGACTCCCACATCAACGGCCACGGCGACATCCACAAAGGCAGTCACGACAAAAGCAAAAGTGGGCAGACGGGCTGCCACCACTGCCGCTTCTCCCACCACATCTTCAGAAGCAAGAGAGACCACTGTGGTCAGCTCCGAGTTTGTCTACACGGCCATTGTCTGCCGGTCGCCGGGCCTGATCAACTGCCCCGCCTCGCTGCAAGCCACTGCTGTTACGACAGCAACCAGCACAACCACTCTGACTGTAGACGCCGCCACGGGCTTCGAGGCTACGTACCCGGCACCGACGGCCACAGCGGCCATCACCAGGCTGGCCACGTTTGGCGACAATGTCAAGTCCATGGTTCTTTCCGTGTCGGGCACGCCCGTGTCGTATGTGCCGCCAGTGACTTCAACGACGTCATCCCCCTCGTCGTCGACAGCATCGTCGACAAGCACACCTGGTGGTGTCAACATTGGCGGTGCACACTTGACACAGACACAAGAGCACATTGTCATTGGTGTGACAGTAGGTGCGGGTGTCCCGTTAATCATTGGCGGTATTGCCCTTGTCGTGTAAGTGGGCCTCCTTTCCATTCCATATTTAATCTGTTCTTACTAACTGTCCAGGTATCTTGTCCGCCGCAAGAGAGAGGCACCGGCCAAGACAGCACAGCAGTGGGCGGCCGTGCCCAGTAACGAGGCAGAGGCGAGCATGAGCGAATAAAAGGAGAGAGAGATACAGAGAAAGAGTAGAGAGGAAGGATCTGTTGCCACATGCCCGTGAATACCCATTGTGAAATATTACTGCGTTTACTTAATCATCATTCGTAACATTCGTCATTCGTAGGCTGTCTAAAGTGTCTATTCTAGCTTCTCGGTGTACCCAACTCCTCCATCTATCGCAGGCCATCATGCAAGCAGACCTTTACCCAGCAGCTCCGCTCCAACCTCTGCAATCAAAGGCTCATCTGGGAACTGCTTGGCTTTCGATGCAACCACTCCGGCAGCGTCTAGCACCCGCAGCAGATCCGCCAGCTCGCCGTCCAGCGGCAATTCGTACACGAGGTGGCCCAGCGCGGCCAGCATCCCTTGTAGGGCACCAGCCGATGCCTCTTCTTGGCCAATGGCTTCAACGACCGAGGCTGCGAGCTCAACTTGGTCGTCTGCAGGTAAAGCTTGTAATGTTGACGTTGACTTGGATTGGCGAGCGGTGATGGCAATGTTGAACAGAAGCGAGGCCGCTGCAGACCGGGCACTGACATGGGCGTCGTCCAAGAAGCTGGCAGAGACCAGCTGGACAAGGGCAGCTCTCAACGAAGCGTCAGACAATAAAGACTGCGCTGCTGTAGCCGGTGCGCCAAACAGGTTGCACGCCATTTGCAGTGTGACAAGGCGGAGGGCGTAGGGTGCGTCTTCGCTATTGACAACAGTGACAACACGCATAGCGGTCGTATGGTTGGCCTCGTCGGCGAAAAACGAGCTGATTCGCGCATCGGCCAAACTGCACCGGAACAGGTCGACGGCGGCAAAGAGCGTGGCCCTCGGAAGAGTTGTGACGGACTCGCGGACAAACTTGCCGAGACCCGCGAGGTCGGGCGTACTGACTGCCTTGGTGTTGGCCGCTTTCCCCTCGAGGTAGACTTTCAGGTCGCGCACGGCCGGCTGTGCAGCCACTTCGTCACCGAGTTTGCTCAGAAGCTTGTCGAGTGGTGGGACTTTGCTGAAGAGAACGGCCCGTGCGGCGTCCGCGTTACTGAACGAGGGCAAGCGCAGGCTATGATGACGGTGGGTTGGTGCTGACCGGCCGTTGGGGACTGGTGCTGCTGGTGTTGGCGCTGCTGGTGTTGGCGCTGCCGGTGTTGGCGCTGCCGGCTGTGCTGTTTCTTGAAGGCCGAGAAGTGATCCTCCACCATTGCCATTCCGGCCGCCCGTCATGCCGCTCTGCATCAGCTGCGGCAGCAGCATGCGGCCCATGGGCGTTGCCAGCACCCTGTCGGGCATCCCCGTAATGTGCTCTGGGATGCCGTGGCCAACCAGGAAGTGGGAAAACGTGTCGGTGAATGTGTTGCAGTTGTGCCGGAACAGGTCGTAGGCGGCAGCTGTAAACCGCGGGCGCAGTGTGTCCAGATGCGCCTCAATGGCGGCCATGGTACGTGTTGTCGTGCCTAGCGGCACTTTCTCAAAAGGATGCCCGAGATGCGAAGAGTAGGGCTGAATGGCGAGAATGCCGCCATCATAGACATATTCGCGGCCGTTGAGCTCGATCGAGGTGTGGTAGATGGCGTCGAGCTGGAACCCCAGAAAACCCATGGACATTTGGCGGGCAAGGCCCTGCGACAGGTCGTAGACCAAAAGTTGGACGTCCATGGTGAGGGGAGAGAGAAGAGGAGGTGTAAGAGGAGGTGTAAGATGATGGGAAAAGAAGGGGAGAGTAGGAAGAAGATGTGGTAATGTGAAGGGATATTGAGAATGGAAGTTGCGACATGAACAAGCACCTTCAAGGCAGGTGCGATTGACGTCGTTGTTATCGATCTCGTTTGTCGTTTCCCCTGAAATTAGTCAGCTTTCAGGCACCTCGCGCGCCGCGCCGCCCACTGTCGCCTGGGCCCTCCCGGCGCCTTTTCAGTTTTTCAGTGCTTCTAGATGCTACCATCGCCAATCCCGTGTCACGTGTGACCGAGAGGCATGTTTTCACTCTGCATTCCCAACTGGGAAGGAATAAGTCTTCGAAAAGGGGCAAAAACATAAAATCAAAACACCGTCAACAACAAATTTCTTGTCCCTATTTTTTTAAGATTTTACAGCTGTCTGTATGTCCACAGCTCTCTCACGTTATACCTTGATTGATTTTTGGTGGGCATCGCAACTCCTGTACGCACTGCACTGTACAAGGGACTCTCATCAGTTCACCGCGAGATTTGAGAGTCAGCCGTGTTTTTATTTTCTTATTATCTATCTTTTATTCAACTTTAAGTATGTATCGTATTTTGTACTAATCAATAAATTAGTGTTTTAGAGAAGGACCTCTAGCAGTGTCGGTTGTCTGCCTTGTATTAAGAGGAATAGTGGGAAAGAAAAGAGGGCCCGAGGGAATGAAGTAGAGAGAACAGCGCGTAGAAAGGATAAAAGAACACAAAGAAATTATACAGCCACATATCTACCATCACCCCCTCGGCTTACAGCAGCAGGTGAACAGCAACAATAAGAGCGCCGATCGACGCGACCAGCGTCGAGGCCTGGTTCTGGATGCCGCTGCTGGTCACAACAGTGGAGCCAGACGACGAGGGCGAGGCGGCACCCTGGGTGGAAGTGGCCGCGGCGGCGGGGGTGCTGCCGGCGGGGGTGCTGCCGGCAGGAGTGTTGTCAGCAGGAGTGCTGTCAGCAGGGGTGGTACCGGCAGCAGGAGTAGTGCTAGCAGCAGCAGTGGTGTCGGAGCCAGAGCCGGAACCGCTACCGGAATTGGAGCCAGAACCAGAACCGCTGCCGGAACCAGAGCCGTTACCACTGCCGCTGCTGCTACTACCGCTGCCGCTACCGCTGCCGCTACCGCTGCCAGAGCCACCACCAACGACAGGAGTCGAGCTCGACGCGGGCGACATGGTGTGGGTCAGAGTGCAGGGGCAGTCAGTAATGGTGAGGGTGGTGGCGCTCGAGACGGTGTAAGTGTGCGAGCCCTGAGTGAAGGTGGTGGCACCAGGACAGTAGGTGGTGTAGGCAGTGACGACCTCTGTGGTAGTAGTGGCACCGGAGCCGGCACCAGCGCCGGCTCCGTTGGAGGACGAAGCCAAAGCCGAAGCCGAAGCGGAGGCAGAGGCAGAGCCGGAAGCAGGGACAGAGGAGACAGCCGACTTGGAGGCGGAAGCCGAACCAGAGGCAGGAACCGACGAGGTGACCGAAGCAGACGACGAGGCCCTGGAGACAACGGCAGAGCCAGAGGCAGAGACGGAGGTAGACTTGGAGGCGGAGGCCGAAGCAGAAGCAGAGCCAGACACGACCGACGAGCCAGAGGCAGAGACAATGGCCGAGCCGCTGGCAGAGGCAGAGGCAGAGGCAGACGCCGAGGTAGAGCCGCTCACACTGCCACTGGCACCAGCACTGGCCGAGGCCGAAGCTGAGCCGCTGACGGAGGAAGTCTCGCAGTCGGCAATCGACGAGGGGGGAGCGGAAGCAGAAGCAGAGGCGCTACCAGAGACGGAGGCAGGGACGGAGGCAGACTTGGAGGCAGAGGCAGAGACCGAGCCCGAAGCACCAGCAGAGGCCGAAGAGCTGGCAGAGCCGCTGACCGACGAGGTCTCGCAGTCAGCAATAGACGAGGGCGACACGGACGACGAGGCGGCGGAGACAATGGCCGATCCAGAGACGGAAGCGGAGGCAGAGGCAGAGCCGCTGACTGACAAAGTCTCGCAGTCAGCAATGGAAGAAGGCGAGACCGAGGAGGAAACAGCCGAGACAACAGCGGAGCCAGAGGCAGAAGCCGAGCCAGAGACAGACGAGGTCTCACAGTCAGCAATCGATGAAGGAGAGGCCGAGGCCGAGGGGGAAGCACTGCCAGAGACAGAGGCCGGAACGGAAGCGGGGCCACTAGCGCTCGCTGAAGCGGAGGCAGAGCCAGAGACGGAAGAAGTCTCGCAGTCAGCGATGGAAGAAGGAGAAGCCGAGTTAGAGGCAGAGGCAGAGCCCGACACAGAGGCGGGAACAGAGGCGCTGCCAGAAGCGGAAGCCGAGGCGGAGACGGAACCACTCTGAGTCGAGGTCTCGCAGTCGGCAATCGACGACGGAGAGGCCGATGCCGAAACAGAGCCAGAGACGGAAGCGGGGACAGAGACGGGAACGGAAGCGGAGGCAGAGGCTGAGTCAGAGGCCGAGGAAGCACCCGAGACGGACGAGGTCTCGCAGTCGACAATCGACGAGGGAGCGGCAGAGGAAGAAGCACCGCTGGCAGAGGCAGAGGCAGAAGCGGAAGCCGAGCCAGAGACGGGAGGAATAACGACCGAGTTGGAGGCGCTGCCAGAAGCGGAAGCACTCTTGGAAGCAGAGGCAGAAGCAGAAGCCGAAGCAGAGGCACTGGAAGAGGCCGACACAGAGCTGGGGACAGACGCGGAGGCGACCGACGAGGCGAGAGCCGAAGTGCTGGCGTGGCTGCTGGAAGCGGCAGACGGCGAGGACGTCGACGAAGTAGTCTCCTTCTTGATCAGAGTCAGAGTGTCGCCGCTGCCAGCGCCGCTGCCAAGAACAAAGTCAAAGGTGACGACGGACGAGTTGTGGATGTCGAGACGGGTGAAGCCGTAGTGGGTGGTGTCGAGAACGGCGGTAATGTTCTCGACGGTCTCGCCCGAGCCCAGAGTCGAGTGCGACTCAATGTTGCCGGCCATGCCGTTGACAATGTGGGTCATGGACTTGCCGTTGTTGGCGTAGTAGGTGTTGTTGTTGATGATGGAGTCGGAGTCGATGGCACCGTTGGCGGCGAGGGGGAAGAGACGCTCGTACCAGTGGATGTGGCCGGCAAAGTAGGCATCGACGCCGTACTCGAGGAGCACGGCCTCAAAGGCTTCACGGATGTAGAGCTGGTACGACGAATAGCCCGAGGAGTACATGGGGCGGTGGGACATGACAAAGACCCAGGGCGTCTTGGTGCGGTCGACATTCTTCAGGTCATTCACCAGCCACTGGTACTGCTCGTAGGCCGAGGTGGTCTTGTAGGCGTTGTTCTCAATGAAGCCAAAGGGACCGGAGTCGGTAATGTATGTGGCGCTCTCCTTGGGCTCCTCGGCGGCACCGGCGGTGTCTCGGATAAAGGGCCACTCGGGGCTGTTGGCGTAGTCGGTCTCACCATCCAGAGAAACGAAATGGGCCAGACCATAGTCGAACGAGTACCACATGTTGCCGACACCACCAGACTCGGCACCGGGCATGCGGAAACGGTGCTGGTACGCCGTGAAGTTGCGCTGCGACGGCGGGCAGCTAAAGTAGTTGAGGCCCGTCTTGGCAGCAGTCGAGTTGGTCTCGCCGTCGACCAGGTAAGCAGTCAGCTCGTTGTTGGGGCCGTCAAACTCGGCACAGGCGGCCTCGTGGTTGCCGGGCATGACCATGTAGGGCACCTTGCCGGCAATGCCCTGCAGCCACTGCTGCCACAGATCCCAGTTGCTCTCGTACAGAACACTCATGTCACCACCGTTGGGACCGCCCTGGTCAGCAATCTCGCCCGCGGGGAGGGGCGTATCATAGAAGCTGTCGGGGTCCTCGCCGGGCGGGAGAGTCGACGATGTGCCGTTGTAGCACACCGGCCAGTCGTCCTCACAGGGCAGAATGCCCGAGTACCAGTCGTCGGCATACGAGATGTCGCCACCGTGCCAGGCGAAAGCCAGCGTGCCGTCGTCGGTCAGCGACTTGAGCTGCGCAAACGTGCCCTGGGCGTTGGTGTAGCCCATGTCGTTGAGCACAGCAATCGTGAACGGCTTGTCGTCGCCGGCAGCGCGGGCGGTCGTGAACTGCAGGACATCCGAGGCCGTAGTGCCGTTGGCGGCAGGAATTTGGTAGTAGTAAGTCGTGTCTGCCTTCAAACCAGAGATCTGCACCTCGTGGAAGAACTGCGAGCACTGCGTCACGGCCGCCACCATCGAGCAGGGCGGCGTACGGTCGTAGCTGTGCGAGGCACCGGTGGCCGTGTTGGTCAGGGCCGAGGCGCTGGTGCCCCAGGCGACGGCAGGGGCTTCACCGAGACCAAAGGGCGTCTGGTAGTGGATGTTGATACCGCCGGGCACGTAGGCTAGCGAGATGACATTGACGTTGTTGGTCGGGTTGGCCGAGCCGGGCGTAACTGCGGGAGGCTCGACAAGGCGTGGGAAACCCTTGCCGTTGCCGTTGACGCCGTTGTCGACCCAGTCGCCGACGGGCACATCAGGGCCCGTGTAGGGGTAGGTGGTGTCGACCGTAGGCGCGGCATGGCCCGAGGCTGCAAGTAGAACAGCACCGGCCAGGGCCGAGAACTGCGCAGAGGACTTCATTGTCGAGGGATGTACGTGCAGAAACGAGTGACTGGCGAACGAAAAAAGCACAGAAACGAGCCCTATGATCGTATGATCGGCGAGGTTGGGGGAAAGGAAAATCAAAATCAAGAAGAGAAAAAAAAAGAGAAGAAAGAGAAAAAGACCCAAAAGAAAGAAGACTCTGGCGATCACCAGTTTATGAATCTACGAGACCCAGGTACATACCCAGATACCCACATCCATGCTGGCAGGCCATCCACAGCATCCTTGGTGGGGAGGCGGACGGGGGTGTGGGTTGAAGGTGTGCAGGACATGGTCGTGGTCGTGGAGATTGAGAAGAAGCGTGGTCAGTCGACATCGAATACTGAGTGAAGAGTGGGCATCGAGAAAGGACGCGTACGGAAGAAACCATCACTCGTACGGCACCGAGCCTGCCGTTGACCCTGGTCGCTATCGAGAAAAAAAGAAAACAGGCACAGACACAGACACGCACAAAATAAGAAAACGTGGGCAGCGATGTGATTTGGTGGAGCATTGGCCGCCGACTATCTGTACTACTGTGAACTGTGCATCGTGGGATTCTTCAACTTTCTCATTTCGTGTGCATCT
The DNA here is from genome assembly GCA_019925295.1 of Sporothrix pseudoabietina. Taxonomy (NCBI): domain Eukaryota; kingdom Fungi; phylum Ascomycota; class Sordariomycetes; order Ophiostomatales; family Ophiostomataceae; genus Sporothrix; species Sporothrix pseudoabietina. The sequence goes on along the minus strand of JADHKS010000001.1, from coordinate 2,524,295 downwards.
GTAGTGAAGGGCTACTGGAAACGAAAGACTGGTTCTTCTACCCAATCCACTTTGCACCTGCCCGTTTGTGGTGTTCGGTCAGTATCTTTGGATGTCGTGTGCCTGGTCTAAGATGCTGGACCCAGAAAAGACCAGCATATACGGCGAAGAAAAGAGAAGAAGAGAAAAGAAAAATAAGAGACAGCCTCCCGCACGCCCTTCCCGCACCTGCGCATTCCAGCAATCAACAAAGGCGATCACTTACACGTGGAGTGGGGCTTGCCTCTGAATCTCTCTGAATCGAAAAGAGACATTGGCCAACAGGACCGCTCGCTGCCGTTTGATGGCGCACGTGGGGGGTCCTTGTCAGGGAAGCTACCAGTAAAAATCCAGCTAAATAAACGTATAAGAGAGTGACAGGGGTAACCCTTTCCCACATGCCCCATTAGGCTAACGGCACAAGACAAGAAAGACAAGAGAGATGAGGAAAGAAATACGATGGAAAAGGCAGGAGATGAGAAGAAATCCGGGAATAAGCTTAATGGAAGCACTGACGGCAGGGGTGCTTTTTCTTTTTCTTTTCCTTTTCCTTTTTCTTTTCTTCATGGATGTCACTCTGTTGTTCACATCACCAGAAATAGTGCTATTCCCTACCTAAAGCTGGCGGATGTCGTGCCTCTTGTAAGTCACCTGGCGGAGCGTGTCCTCTGCCTGCGAGAGGACAGCAAATCAGCCAACAGAATCGCTGGAAAAGGTCATTACTAGGGTTTGGGTCGACAAAAGGAAATCAGAGAATGGACTAGTGAATAAAGCTGAGACTGTCGTTAAGTCAAGAGTGCAAGACCACGTTTTTCTGTTCAATGCCCCGTTGCACGTTGCCACTTCTCCGGTGGAAACTCCTTCTCTTTCTTGTACCGGCACGCTGCCTTGCGTGCGTTGTGTAACTCTCACTTCGAAATTGCCTTTTGAAGTGCTGTGTCATCATTCTCTTGACCGAGCTTGTGGGGATGTCTTATGTAAGGATATGTACTTTACAAAATGGATGTCACTGACCTCTGTGCTTGCACAGAACGCCTGTGTCCCAAAAAATTAAGACGGATGTAAATAAAACACAACAACATATAAACTTCTTGTTTCTTTCTTAAGCATCTCATTTGTTCAACATATTTACATTTCTTTCAGTCTTCCATATGCATTTATTGGCCTTCATTTTGTGATTCATTTTCTGATTCATTTACTGTGCCACTTACTTAACGGATATACAGATCCTGGGCAACACTGCCGGCATCCCACGTCGTCGAGGCCTGCGCCTTGTCTGCGGTCAAGAGACGCGGTGCAACCAGCAGACCCATCTCCTGCAGGTTGTACTCATACGTCCAGTTGTCGGCGTTGGAGCGGAAGCTGTCGGGGCCGTACCATTTGGTGAGACCGTCGGGCAAGTGCAGTGCACCAAAGGCATTGTTCCGGTTGCCGACGGCCGTCAATGACACGGTAACCGTGTCGGAGGGAGAGATATTGCCCAAGTCGACAATGTACGGCGGGAAGGCAATCAAGCCCTTGTCCTTGTTGTTGACGTCCACCCGGAGCACGGGTGCCGAGAAGCGCGGCACCTGCACAGCTGTCCGGTTCTTGCCCGGCGCAGCGACAAACTCGTAGGTGACGTTGCCGGCGTAAAAGGGCAGCTGCTGGCGGGTCCAGTCGCCCACCCGGAAGCGGTCGAGCTGGAGGTCGACGACGGTGGCATCACGGCCGCGGAGGTCGACCCCAAACGAGCCCAGGACATAGACGCGCTCGACATTGGTGCGGACGTCAAAGGGATAGGAGATGTCGAGGACGTGCCTGCCACTCTCCAACGCCGGAAGGGCGGCGGTCTCGATGAAGCGGTCGACCCACCAGCCCGTCTTGGTGTTGGCAACAGCATGTCCGTCGAGAGTAATGGTGGCTGTGTCCAGACCTTCGAGGGCAATCTGGGCGTCGGTGACGGGTGCAGACAGAATCGAGTCAAACTCGAATCTCAAGTGGATTGTGTGCTCGGTGGGAAGGGTGCGTGGCGGTGTGCGGTAGGGCTGGGCCAGGTTGTCCTGACGCAACGGCAGACCGACACGCTTGCGGGCAATGTTGTCTGTCCGCAGAATTTCTTCCGTGTGGTCTGACCACTCGGTCTCGTCGTCCAGGCGGTAGCGGGCCATGTCCAGCAACAAGACGTTGGGCTCATTGAGAGTGACCTTCTTCAGAGAAAGCTCGCCGGCGACGTGCCACTCGGGGCGGTCAAAAGCGACTAGGCCAGCCGAGAGAGAAGAAGAAGAAGAAGAGGGAGCTGCCTTGGGCTGGAGACGCAAGAGGACAGAGCCACAGCCGTCAAAGTAGAAAGGGAACGACGTCCACAGAGCACCCTGGGTACGACGGGGCGTCGTGTTGTTGAGAGCAAGAACGTTGCCCGACATTGTATCCAAAACAACAACGTCCCAGTCGCCTCTCAGATCAATCTGTGTGTCACGACCATGCTGGCGGTCGGTGTTGCAGATAAAGACATAGCGGTCGTCGCCGTCTTCGCGCATCTGGTACAGCAGCGAGTCAGCAGCACCACCACTACGAGTAAGGGTGGCCCGCAGCTCACGCACACCCTCGAGCTCGCGCAGGATGTCTGTTTTGCTAAAGGGAACGTGGACGGCTGTCTTGAGAGCATCGACAGCCTTGGAGGTCGGCACGCAGTCGACCAGCGAGGGCGACGAGCCTGCAACGACAACCTTGCCGCCGTTGGTCAGCAGCGTCTCGAGCGCGGCCAGCGTCGTCGAGCGGATGGTGTGCAGAGCAGGGACAACAACGACGTCATAGTGGCCGTGGCCAAAGTGCAGCTTCTTGTCGGAAGCCGTCACCGTCACCTCCTGGTCAAGCAGCAGCGACTCTGACAGGAAGTCAAAGTCAACGAGACCGTGGCACAGCCAGCCGGTCAGATCTTGGAAGCGCTGCTCCTGCTCCTCGGAAGCAGCCGAGGTGTCGTTTGGTCCGTAAGCCAGCCAGAAGCTTTCGATCGGGTGGACAACAGCTACACGGACAGCTGGAGCACCTCGCGTCAGAGCGTAGTGCACACGCGCAAAGTGGTCCTCGACCTTCTTGTAGTCCAGGAACCAGGGGCTCTGGTAGCCAATAGCCGCCGGGTAGTCGCGCTTCGCCTCGCCGGCCATGGAGTACCAGGCCAGGTGAGGACAGCGCACATTGACACCGAGCGCCGCCTGCCAGTCGCCCGAGCCCTTGTGGCCGTTGAAATCAAACGTCCAATTGGTGACGCCGTAAATCTCGGAGAGGACACCACAGCGGCCATACTGCCGCGAGACGGACTGTGCCTGCTTGGCCGTCGTGTACTCGCGGGCGTCACAGAGCATATCAATGCCCGGCAGCTGCATACGGCGGTAGCAGCGCATGGCCTCGCCGACAGAGCCGGTCTGGGCGAACAGCTCGGCCTCGTGCATCATGTGGCCCGTCAAGCCGATGCCGTTCTCGATGCACCACGAGGCAATCAGGTCCGTGAAAGCCGTGTTGAAGCGCTCACAGACATGGTCGTGGAAGTTGTAGCGTGTCTTGGAGGCACTGCGTGTATCCCAGACGATCTCGGGCAGGCTCTCAAGCAAGCTGCTGCCGTATTGCTTTTCGTACGACGCCGCAAGATCGCCCGTCCACGGCAAGAACACATCGGCCTTGCCGCCTGCGTGTGCCAGACGCTTCTTCATGGCAAACTGCGGCTCGTCCGTGAAGATGGCGGGAACCGTCTTGCCAAACTCGTCGCCGACAGCCGCTTTGTACGTCTCGTGGGTTGTGGCCACGAACGCACGCATCGCCTCAGGGTTGAGTGTGTCGACATAGTGGCTGCCGTTGAACCACTCGGACGGTGCGTTCGTCTCCTCGTAGACGTACCACAGCTGTTCGCCCTCAGAAACGTGCTCACCCTCTTGCAGAAGACGGCTGCCCGTGAGGTAGCCGTCCTCGTCCAGCTGGATGGCATACCGCGCCAACAGCTGGCCCAGCTCGCTGCGCCGTGCCTCGGCCGAGTTGATGCGCGGCGCGCCCAAAAAGCCAGGATGCGATGGGTCACCGTACGCCCACGGTGTAATCAGCAGATGCCGGCACCGGAACGACTCGTTGTCCTCTGTAATCTTGCCGCCCGCAAAGCCCGACGGCCACCGGTCCTCGTCGTACAGCCATGCATACATCTCGTTGTTCTTGGCGTAGTCGACGCATGCCCGCACAAGCCGCATAAACTCGGGGCCCAGGTACTCAACATCCAGACCGACACGGGTGTGCACGTGGAAACCGCCGAAGCCCATGGCCTTGAGCTCGTCGATTTGCTGCAGAAGCTCGGGCTCCGTCAGCTTGTTGTTCCATGACCACAGCGGGGTGGCACGGTACTCTTTGCCGGGCGCCTGGAAGGTTGACGCGGAGAAGGCCGTCCGCGACGCCGGGAACAGATCCCATTCGGGGGTCATTGTGTTGCGATCCGCAAACACCGCGATGATGGTTAGATGGAGACAAGATCAAGCTGTCACGAAGACGACACGAACATCCCACGAGACTAGATGGGGATGTACGAAGTTCGCTGTGAAGAGGACCGAGAGGTACACAGTAGAGCGTGTCAATACCAAGATAGAGTGGTTGAATTGAAGAGATGGCGAGAAGTGTGTGGAAAAAAAGATGTTCACAGGATAGATCTGATGGCGAGAACACAAGAAGAAGCAACAGAAAGATACTCGGCATGCAATCCAGCGAGGAGTACTCCTTACACACACCAGCCTCAACCCCCAGTCGACCCCAATCGACGATTACAAGCCTACTTGGTTCTCCACGAGCCGGCCACACGCGGCAGTGCCCAAGTCTACGGAGTAGATTTGTCTCAAAAGGCCAGGGTCGCTCTCGCTATCTCGTGAACGACTGTCGCGAGAACCGAGTGAGGTTATTCCCAAACAGGGAAGGATTCGGCAACTTGGGGGAGAGAGACGCAGGAGAGAGACGAGACGCAACTACTCCGTACTCAAACCAAGCGGCTGACATTATCCGCGGAAAGAGCCCGCTAAAGAACGTACCGCCGGGCCAATGTCAGTGCGAAACAAAAACTTTAAAGAAGAAAAAGGGCCAAAATCTCCACAGCGTTACACTCTTACCCACGCACTAAGACCGACTAAAAGAGACAGCATCGACCGTCACAAGCCCCGGCCAACTCACTTTCAACGACAGACTGTGTCCTAAACCAAAGGGCTTCCGAGAAAACTTCCCGGGGTCGTTGGCACACTTCTGGAGAAGCAGGGCAGGTTCGAGTTCTGCTCATAATTGGCAGTCCAACGCGAGTGTATTATGATTGGTGTATTATATACCATTTGTATGTAGATGATTTGTATGTATGAGAATGAGAGTGTGTCGATTTATGCAACTATCACCAGATCGGCCAAGATGCAAGACTACAAGTGTATCTATATAGGAAGTGCCGACAAAGAAGAAAATAACCTCGCCAGACAGTGTCAATAGAGTCTATCAACAGCTCAACACACTATTTCTCCTCGCCCTCCGGTCAAAACTCATTGCACAGTGACAATCTTACTCGGTAACCTCGGTACGGTTGATAGTCTTCTCATCACCGACGATGGGGCATTGGTTGTGCCGGGCGGGCACATGTACGAGTTGGAGGAGTCCTGGTTGATGGTCGTAGCAATCAGACCAGGGTCGATACCGACAATGGCGCCGCCAAGGGCGATGGCAAACACGCACAAAAGAGGCGCGCTCTGGGCATCATCTTGGCTAGTGTTCAACGACAAGTATTTAAATAGAATAGAAGAAGGGATATAATAAGATGGAGAGTAGAAAGAAAGAAAAATAATATGGAGAGTAAAAAGAAAGAAAGGTGGTGATCAGGAGATGAAAGGACTTTTCAAGAAGAGAAGATGCCGAGAGTCGAGAGAGGATGATGAGAAAGAAAGAAAAATATATATTGTCTGTCGATCGCGAGGCTGGTCCGGTGCTTGTAGTGTTTGCTCGTCGACGATGGGGACAGACAGAATGGGTGGATTGATGATAGTCTTAGTCTCAAAGGATACTCTGTGGTCCCTCGTCCGGGGTTGTTGACTGAGTCTCGTGGCAACTGTTGGGGCTCTGGATGTTGGCTACTCAGTACGCGTCGTCTCCTCTTTGACTTTTGACAGGTGTAGACGGTGTAGATTCGATACTAGGGCTAGCCGTACCCTTGTTTTCCTTTGTTGCCCTGGCTCATGTTGGGGTATGGGGAGGAGGATGGGGGATGAGGGAGAGTAAAGCAGCAAAGAAAATGAGAACGAGACCGGCACCAATAAGAGTCGTCATACGCAAGCTCTTTTTGCTCTGCAGGCTACTCCTGTGAAAGTATGACCGTCCTCCTAGAGGTCAGGGGATATGGAGATGAGGAGATGGAGATGCTGCGTTCCTGAGATGGAGACGGGATGTGGAGGCAAAAGCATGTGGGCAAGGCGCAAAAGAGGTTGACTGGTCGAGCTACGACAAGTTTGAACGAGTAAACGCACGTTTGGTATTTTGAATCTTGGTCGTTTCAACGGTCGACTAGTAGCAAAGATGGAGATGATGATGATGGGGCACCGGGGCCTTGTTTACTGGAGCTCATGCGTGCAAAAGTACGCGGGGCTGTCCACTGGAGACTGGGTGGGTAGGTCGTAGTGGAGGCTCTGCAAGAACCACTACTCTAATTGCTACTACTTTTTCAATTGATTTCTTTTCTTTTTCATTTTCTTTTTCTCTGTCTCGTATTGTCAACATCTTGTGAATCCTCTCCTTCTTCTTCTTCTTCGTTTTCCTCGCTGTTATATTCTTGCACGTCTTGGCTGTTCTCGATTCTCACTTCTCATTGGCGTCCTTTTCATTTCTTCCTGTCTCTTTCTTCTCGTCTCGTCACAACTGGCCGCGAAATACCATAAAAGCACTCGAGGATCTGGGATATCAAGGGACGAGATGGACACTACAGAGTACAGAGAGGCCAGCATCGCACCAAAAACGCACGAGAAATGCGCCCAAAAAGTCACTCGATGCCAGACCAGCGTAGCATTGGGAAATGATCGACCAAAAGCTTGGCTGTGGTGTGAGTCGTAGTGGATTGCCCTGAATCACAACGTGCTGTCTACTCCGCACTGTTCACCGTAGCTGAACGGTACCAACAGTACCAACGGCAGTACGTCGTACTCCGTAATTCAAAGGCCGAAGAATCCTCAGCACGCCAAGCCAAAGGATGCACTCAGCTTGAGTCTAAACAAGAAAGAACAGTAACCTGAAGAAAAACAAAACTGAGCGCCACCAGAAAACGCTCAATCACTGCGACCAATTTTAGTTGCATGGATAGTTTTCTCTCACTCTAAATATTACTTCTCTCGGGAAAAAGCGCACCGACACTACAGTAGCCCTCATTGTCCCCTCATTCCTGTTCCTTGTATCTCGCCTTGCTTTCTGTCTGTTTTCTCTGTCGTCTCCCTTCGCCTCTTTGTCTCCCCTGTCTCTCATTTCTTTTTCCACATGGCATGGTCTTCTGTAGATGCCCGGTCAAGAAATTGACAGTGCGCTAACAAAGACTTTTTATAAAAAAAAAAAAAAAAAAAAAAAAACCATCAACCGTGATGCCATCAATCATTCATAAAGAGCGTCCTGTGCGGTCTCTTGTCAGACTTTGGCCCTGAAGTCTTACCTGGCTGTCACTAGCAGTTTCTTCTCGCTGTGGGTCAGTCATAAGTCATACACAGCAAGGCAGCACATAAATCCAACCAGAAATCTAAGCGATTATTGGAATAAAACAACAAACAAACCATCCCAAAAGCTCGTCCCATCATGATCACAATGCAGACTGAGTGGAGAAAGTGCATGCTTTTGCAGGCAGGGCCTTGTCCTCAACATCACCTCGCACAAAAGAAGAGCGAGAACAGTTCTGCTTTTGTGATTATCGGTGTACAAGCATGTTCAGTGCACACTCTCACGGCACAACTTCCCTGTGCCCACGAGGGATCGTCTGCAGCGCCTTCGCCCTCCTTCCCAACCACAATGTCACCTGAGGATGTCACCCAAAACATGGGGAAGTCGGGGAGCGGCCGAGCGCGTTTGTGGGGTCCCCAGTTTACAGCCGAATTCATGTTCGTCTCGTGTACTCCGTAGTTCAAAGTACTCCGTAGTTCAAAGTACGTCGTAGTTCATCCACCTGTTCTCCCTGTTCCCACCTGCACGCCTTTTTTGTCTGCACGTCGGGCCAAGCAGCGGGAAAGGGGGCGGGATGAGCGGTAGACTCGTTGCAACTGCACTGATTTTGGCCCCCAACAAGATCCAAAAATGAACCCAAAGACGATATTCCCAGGCAGTCGGGGCTGTGGATGCCGCATTTGCTCACTGCCTTTCCGCCTTGTTGACTACATTCCCAAAGAGGCTTGTGATGCGTGGAGTTGTCGACAACAGCAAGAAAAGAAGCTGAGAAAGTCGTTTTGTTTCTCGACTAACCGTGGCTACTGTACGTCGTACGCCATACCATTAGACTGCTTCACCAGCAGAAAATAGGCTGGATGGCACAACGAAAGAATGCAAGGATGTTTTTGCCCAGACTGCCCAGACTCCCGGCTGACTGGGTTGCCTCCAAGCTCCGCAGTCGTGATATTCCAGTCCCTGCATCGTGATGAGGGGAGAGCCGACAGGAAGAGGAGACGAGAAAACAAAAGACGACGTCAGGCAGGGATCGTCGCTTCCATGCGGGAAGGATTGCTCCTCCCCTTCCCCATCTTCTGTCCATCTTCCCCAGTTCTCTCCATCTTTTCCCACGATGACGACCGGCCAGGATGCAGTATAAAAGAAGACGTTACGTACTCCTGGACGATCAATTTCTTTTTGTTTCTCATCCTCATCCCTCTCTTCATCTCATCTTTTGACCTCGTCCATCTTTTGATTTTTGATTTTGCTTTAAACCTCTCTCCACAAAATGGTCACTTACAAGTGGCTCGCGGCCCTTGTGGCCGCCGGCCGTCTCGTCGCCGCCTGGGGCACGGACACGGAGGACATTACCTACATCCTGCCCATCTACGAAGGTGCACTGGCCAACGACAGCCGCACCAACGACCTGGCCATTCTTGGTGGCATGAAGTCGATGCTCGGCGTCGGCGGTAACAACACCAAGCTGGGCTTCTCCTTCTCGTCGTGGAGTCTGTCCCGTGACATTTCGTCGGCGGCCAACAACTACACCTTTGACCCCACGAACCTCAACTACGTTCTGGGCCTGGCTGTTGACCTGGACCTGCCCATCCTGGTGCACGCCAACAACGGCCGCTGGGCCGACTGCTGCACGAGCAACTCGGATGGCGGCTGGAACGATGCGCTGCTGGACCAGATTGCCGCGCAGCCCAACACGACGATGATGAACAGCGCGGGCGACTCGCTGTTCGGCCACGACTATGGCGCCAACTACTTTTCGTTCTCGCGCTACAACGCCTACTACCGGTCGTACAAGAAGCGCAACCTGCAAGCGTCGATGAGCACGATTGCCGCCTGGGCTGCTGAGAACCCCACGCTCTTTGCGGGCATCTCGCTTGACTCGGAGACGCTGTATGCCAGCAACGCCGCCGACTTCAACCCGCTCGTCATCCAGGAGTGGAAGGAGTGGATGCAGAACACGGGCCTGTACGGTGCGGGTGGTGACTACTTTGGCCAGGGCCGCGTGCCTGCTCTCACGTCAGTCGCCGACTTCAACACGGCCACGGGCCAGTCTTTTGCTTCGTGGGACGCCGTGACCCCGCCTGCGTCTATTACCCAGGGTGACGCGTTCTCGGAAGAGTGGCAGCGCTGGCGTGTGCAGGCGATTGTGCACTCGACGTCGGACGAGACTTCGTGGATTGTCGAGGCCGGTATCCCACGCAATTTGATTTACGGCCACCAGACGCCCGAGCTTCACTACTACGGCTTTGCTGACGATCTGACGACTGCTACGGCTGCCAACGGTGCCGGTGGCTACACTGCCTATGGCCGTGCTCCCCTGGACTTCCAGAGCATCGATACCCCTTTACGTGGCGATGGCACCAACAACTTTGGTCTCTTTGAGCTGAACCCTCTGAGCACCGACGACACGTATAGCTATGACACTCTGACCACGCTCTGGAGCGATGGTGCCAAGATCCTGTGCCCCAACGCCTTTGAGAATGTCACGGCCAAGGACCAGTACTCGCTGTTCGACTCGCCGACCACGGGCGATACCTGGGGCGACAACATCAACGCGTTCTTGGCTGCCTACGCCAACACCGCCCGTCTTCAGCAGCCCCCTCCCTGGAACCCGGGCAACAAGGTCTTTGATCTGTACGACAGCTTCTCGGATGCCACCGAGTCCGGCCCGGACAACCACATCGCTGCCAACGGCTCCTCTGGCGGTGTTGCCGTCAAGACGGTCTACGAGGCTGTCGGTGGTGTCATTACGTACTCGATCAATCTCCCTGCTGTCTCGGGCGGCCAGCGCCTCAACTTCTACGCTGCTCTAGGCATCAGGGACGGCGCCGGCTCCAATGGCGGCACGTCCACCTTCCAGGCTGCCATCAACACCGATTCTCTGCTCCTCGGCAACGGCATCATTATCCCGCCCACCTACTGGACCTGGAAGCACTGGATGCCCGTCATGGCCGACATCACTGCATGGGCCGGCCAGACTGTCAACTTTACTTTGAGCACCACCGGCAACAGCCACTACGGCTGGACCCAGTGGGGCTCCCCGGCCATCTACCAGACCCCTGCCGGTGCCTCGGGCGGCGACACCAGCTCCACCAACCTGGCCCTCAACAAGGTCGTCTCAGCCTCGTCCAGCGCTGTCGGTACCGGCTGGGGTACTGCCTACCTGACAGACGGCAACGTCCGCGGCGACTCCACCAGCAAGGGCTGGTCTTCAGTGTCTCACGCCTCGGCTTCGGCCACTGAGTGGGTCCAGGTCGACCTCGGCAGCAGCCACTCCATCGGTAAGGTTGTCCTGCACCCCCGCAGCGACATTGCCACGGCTGCCGGCACGGGCTTCCCTGTTGCGTTCGAGATTGCCGGCTCCACGGACGGCACCACCTGGGCTACCCTGTCGTCGCAGCCCAGCTACGGCGCCAGCATCAAGGCCGGCCGCGGCGAGGTCATCACTTTCGAGACGGCCAGTGTCCGCTATGTGCGTCTGACGGCCACCCAGCTGAGCGGTGTTGGTGGTGAGAGCGGTTATCGCGTGCAGTTTGCCGAGCTGGAGGTGTACGCTTAAGTGACGAAGGAACTCCTGAGCGAAGCGAGTGAGTGAGAGGCCTTGAAGTTGAGGACCTTTTTTCTTTTGTTGTCCATGACAACTCCTTTTATCCATCTTCTTTTATTTCCTTTTTTCATCAACATCTGTGTATATATGGGACAACTCCCAAGCAAAACAAAGTACATGCGCAAAATTGCATTTTTATTCGCAAACACGGTCCAGTAAAATAGTCCATTTAAAGATACAGTGTCCTGGCTAATATGGAAGCAATGTTTGAATAAATTCCCCGACCTGCAGAATTCCCCGACTTGAAAGTCCTATGGGTAAACACAATGGAAGAATTGAACTTATGTGGCTGTCTCTGCCCGCCGTTGCCGAGTCCCCCAAGCCCATCTTGCTTGGATTGCGCTCGGCGGCGTCACCAGCGCCGTCCTCCTCTTCCTTAGCTGGATATGGCCGATTACCCACGGGCGTAAGGCAAGACAACGCCTGGTGGGACAAGACAGGACAAGACGAGGCGTCAAGAGTATTATGACAAACATTGTCAAGGATTCATCCAGGATCTGCTTTATTTGAATTTATTTTTGAATTTATTCAACAGTTTTCTTTTTCTTTTTCTTTTACCAATTATTTCTTATAAGCAAAAGAAGCTGGAAAACACAGGGGACGAGACAGACTCTTTCTCTCTTCAAATAACTTACAAAGAATCTAGCTTTATGAACCTGTCGAGGAGATACAGATCAACGACAAGCTGCATTTATATACATTTTAAATCATTCGCCAAGAGAGTTGACAGCTGACATCGAATTCGTGACGGCTCTTCGTGTCCCCAAGAATAAGGGGCTCTGCCAACATGCCGATGTTTGTGCGCGACAGATTTAAGTTCTCCTGCCCAGACTGCCCAGATTGCCTAGATTGTCTACTGACGCCCATCTGCCCAGCCAAATTCTTTTTTTGGTTCGTCTCAACCTTCCCCCTTTTCTTGGCACTGTTATGCACGTTTTATTTTTGGGATTGGCCGTCACGATGACGCGGACAGAAATACGGCACAAAAATGGGACACAGAGAATAAAAACAGAGTGCAATAGCACACACAGAGCCCCTGTCGATTCCAGACAAGACCTGGCTCGTGGCGGGCTGGCCTCAGCCCAGAATCGCCTGAAAGTGTACGAGAACACCCTCAACCCCCCCAAAAGCCTGAGAAGCCCCCAAAATGTCACAAACAGCGAGACAGCGACCCACTTCGAAACACCCGCAACGGCAGTCGCCGGACCCACTCCCTCCTCAGAATCCTCAGGACAGAATCTCTTACCAGAACGTCTTCCCAAACTGACCAAGAGCCACCAAAATGCAACTCCAGAGCCTCGTTATCGAACCACTCGCTGGTCTGTGTGCCCTTTTGTCTACCAAACTTGAGTCGTCTCGTCTGCCGGGGATCGCTGGCCGGGGTGTGTATTTTTGGCTTTGGTTTTGGTGTTCGTCCATGGCCTCGTCCATTTTCAACGTCTTTTTTCAGTCATCGTTTTCACTGAAACTAGACAAGCTGCCCATGTCCGCTTCTTGCCCGACCCTGGTCGTCACGATGTACTCCGTAGTGGGAATGAAAGAAGACAAGACGTTTAATACCAAAAATCAGTTACGGAATTGTGAAGCTATATGCATTATCGCGAGAAGGGCATTCGTCACCCCTTATGGTTATGGGCTGTGCCAATGCCCTCTGTAACGAGAACGGGGCTGCCCCCCTCTCCGAGCATCTCATATGAAGTCTATACCACCCGCCAAGTGCTTGGTTCGACTTCTGCTCTCTTGGACTTTCTTTTCTCGTGTCTTTCTCTCATTTACCACCAATCTGGTTTTGCTTTTTTGATCTGTTGTTTACCATTCTTTTATTCATTCTCGTCTTCATCATTCTCTTCATCATTCTCTTCATCATTCTCTTCATCATTCTCTTCATCATTCTCTTCATCATTCTCTTCATCATTCTCTTCTTCATTATTATTCACAAACGACTCAACTTAATCTTCACACCAGAGCCGGCCTCGACTTCCACTCCTTACTCTTTTATCTTTCCTTTGAAACCACGATACCCAACGTCCACAACCAAACGAGCCGCCATTAATTCAAACTATTCACTTCGCGTCTTCTTATTCTCACAATCACATATTACTGGAAATGCCGGCCATCCCGATTGTCATCGATGTCGATGCCCTCCGCCAGGGCGTGAATGCCGACCTGGCCGTTGTCTCCCGCAATCTGCACAGCATCAGTCATGTTATCCTGCGGCGAGGCACAGACAACCACGTTGCTGAAGTTGTGGCAGTTGGTACGTCAGCCCTCTATCCTCTTTTCTTTTCTAATGATAATCATCACTAACAGAGTAGTCGCCGCAATTGTCGTTAGTATGAGCTTGTTGATGTACTGGGGCATCACCAAACAAGGCTCTTGCGAGTGTGGAGGACGGAAGAAGTAGATACTCTTTTTTTCTTTTCTTCTTTCGCTTCTCGTTTACTCTTCTCTAGATATCCTTTTACCGACTGGTCGGAGCATTTGCTGTACATACTTTTATTTTCGATACATACGTCCCAGCCGTCGAGCAAACTCCGGCGGGCCTACACTACTCTTTTTTTTTTTTTTTTTGTCTATTCACTTTGAGCGTCTGGCGTTATGGCCCAAAATGCAACCTTTGATTCTCCTACTACCTGCTTCTCCTTCCCGTTACCTTGGAAGCATCCTTGCCCGTCTTTTTTCTGCACCACAACTACCTACTGCGCCATGACTACCTACCTGCCACCAGGAATACAGAGTACACTGCGTCCAAAAGAAATTCCCTCTCGTGCGCTGTCCTTCCGTCTTTGACCGACGTTCTCCATCTTTCTCCGTGAATCAGAGCCTCGCCGGCCCTCCCACCAACCACGACTCCATCGCCTTGTACATGGCCTCCCACCCTTCGTTGCGCGGCGTCGGCAGATTCTCGTCAATCTTGTAGCCCAGCCGGCGCTGCATGACGCCCAGGTAGCGGTAGCCTTGGGGCAGCGACTCCATGTATTTGCGTTCTTCGTCCGTCAGCTGGGGCGCCGAGTGGCCGTCGGCGGGAACGATCTTGTCCTTTTCGTAAAACAGCTTCACAAAGACGGTGCGCCAGACCGGCAGGCCAAGGTGGTTGGTCACCTTCTCGACAAAGAAAATGAAACGGCAGTCGCAGTCGACGTCGTACTCGATGCTGTTGTCGGGGTCGACGAAGCGTTGCGTGATGGTGGCCTTCATCTTGCCGACAGCACGGCGTGTGATTTTCTCGCGAGAGGCGCGGCTGGCCGCGCTATTAGCAGAGCCATTGGCCGGGCCGTTGGCAGAGCCTGTAGCCTCGACAACAAGATCTTGGGCGACAAACCCTTCCTCCGGGGCTTCGGGACCCAGCTCGACGACTGTACCGCACTCCCGGTGCTGGATAAAGACGCCCTTGGCCTTGCCTTCCTTGGACACTTTGATGAACGCGTCAATGTCGAGAGGGCCGGACCAGGCTGAGATGTTAGTGAGAGCAATCAAATGGATGCACGGATATGAGGGACGTACTGGTCCACACTTTGGCTTTGGGGGCAAAGATGGAGCGAAAGTTTTGCCACTCGGACGCGTCGCGGTACACCGGCCAACCTTTGCAGATCTCTGTGACGGCGAAGCGGTCGAGGAGGTCGGTGTTCGAGCCGTTGATGTGTGAGAAGAAGCCTTTATGGGCTTCCGTGGGAGATGTCATTGCGTCGGCTGTGTCTCGGTGATGTGGTGATGTGAAGAAAAGGAAAATATGTCGTGTGGGCACCTCGATGCTTGAATATGGGGGAAAGGGAGAAGAAAGGAGAGTGATGGACGGAGGGCAAGAAAAGGCGAGGAGAAGAGGGTGACAACAACTAGATATATGGAAAGGGCAGCCTTTGCTCTTTCCCCCAAGACGTCTCCTTCCGTTTCTGTCCGTGAGGCCGAGCCATGACGGGCGGCGGCCTTTCTCTTGTGTGACCATTCGCTCGCGTGATGGAAAGAGGCCCCTATCCGTTATGTTGAGGAGGGAAGGAGCGAGGGACCTCTTCCATTAGCGCCGCGTTGTAGCTTGAGGAAGGAAAGAACAATGGGCAGATACAATAGGCAGGCAGCATTGAACAATGCAAACTTAAAAAAAAAAAAAGGTAATGAGAGGAGACAACGTGGACATCCGGCTTCGTGGTCGGCCTCCGTCACACGTACAACAAGCTGCAGCTGTCCGCTGTATCGAGCGGCGAGTCTGTGTCAAGAGTGCCGTGGCAATTCCCAATTCCGTGACAGCAAGGATGAAGCGCACGCGAGCGGTGTTTGTGCAACACCAATATGGAGTAAAACGGCGAGAAGACATGAATAGCATGGTGAGATGCACTTTCCCGACGCGAAGATGTGTACTCTAAGCACGCGAGAAGCCCTCATTAGAGGAAGGAGCATGCGGCAAACGGCATTTACGAGGTCTTGTACCTGCCGAAAACTTTCTCAGGGCCGGTCGTACCTTTCATTTTTCTACGCCTTGATCACGGCGTCACCTGCCCTCAACCTCTCTCCTATTCTGCTCCCCCAGAATGGGTCAGTCATATGACCTGATGTAAACCGTTGGGAAAGGCAAGAGCAAGCCGTTGCCAAGAACTGGACGAGCCCTCAGTATTCTCAATAACGCTCGTAACGGGAAGGAGCCCCGGACCGTAGATGAGTAAGTACGAGGATACTTACAAGGCTTGGCAGAAGCTCTATTGATGGCTAGAAATGTGGCATAAGTAAAGGGACTAAATAGAATCAAAGGAAAATGGAAAATAACATTAAAAAAGACTGATAGAAAAGCCTGTAGCATAAGGTAAAAACACAGTAAAAACTACGATGGGGATGATGTTGGGGCATCCACGCCTGTACGTACGGCAAAGCCGTGACAGGTGAGCCACGGCAGGCAAAATGAACCGCAATGGGACACAGAACTAACGGCGACGGCGACGGCAACGGCAGCAGCAACGGCAACGGTAATGCAGGGGTAGTGGAACTGTCCGGGGTTGTAAAAGATGAAAAACAATATGTATCGTATATGTACAGAGAGAAGAAAGGCAACCGGCACGCAAGTGGCTGGTGAGGCCCCGTTTTCACGAGGTCTTGTGCACTTTTGTGATGCCCGTTCATGTTGGATACACACGGCCCTTTCGGGTGTCCGCATGTTATCCGCAACTCCATTTTTGGCCATTTGGCCTTTTGGCCTTTGAATCTAATCGTCCAGACCGGGGCAGTTCTCCGACGTGATGCTCGTAATCTTGGAGTAGTCGTAGGGGTCAGTCCAGATCAGGTCGAAGCTGTCATCCGGGTAGTCCTCAACGTCGCTGGCGCCCAGCTTCTCGGCAATTTTGGTCAGCTCGTTGTGCTCCCAGCAGAGCAAGATGTTGCCACTGCCGCTGTAGCCGTCAATCACGTCCTTGACGCAGCTCTCGTCGTCGCGGTCGCACGAGGTGTCGACGGTCAGGCCGAGGTCGGCCGCCAACGGCTGCACCGTGTCCAGCGGGCGCTGGCGTTTGCCGTCTGTGCCAGCGTTAGCTGAGTTCCATTTGAATAGAGTGATAGAGTGGGTGGCACATACTAGACTTTGGCTGCTGGGCCATGATGTAGCCAATGTTGTAGCTGCTCGAAGCGCCAAAGACGGTACGCAGGCACTGCGCGCGCTGCACGCCTTGGGCGCTGAGACCATTGCCCGAGTCGGGCTTCTCGCCGTGGCGAATGAGGTAGACAGTCGGGCCGGACGCGGCAGCAGCCGAGGCAGTAAGGCCGAGGGCAGACAAGAGAACAGCAGATTTCATGTTGGAGGTATTGTGGCAGTAGTAAAGAGTGATGCAAAGACAGAAATCGTCCTTTCGAACACAGCTAGGAGTCCGCCTTTTATTGACAGACGAGAGCACTCAGATGGTGCCCATTGACAACTGTCAGATGCAATTTGTGTAAATAAAGTGTCGAGAGGCGAGATGTCCAAGTTCTCGGCTTTGCCTTCTTTCTGTCCTTTTTTGTGCCGTCGGTCGCTGGAAAGGGGGCTCTTCTGGTCAATCAGAGAAGCGTGCAGCAAAAGTCAGCGAGTAGCTTGGCCCACGTGCCTCCATGATGCAGGGAAGAGGGAAGCGCTGAAAGTAGTTAAATGCGGCCAGCGCCGCCGATCCCAGGCCTGCAGGTAGAAAATGTATCAACAAAGGTGTCGAGGGCATAAAAAGTACGTTAATGAGGAGGAATAAAGAAGAAAAAGAAAAGACGTGAAAAAAAAAATCGCCGACCAAACAAATGGAAGTAGCACGGTAAGGAGACGCAATGGGACGGCAGCATGTAGGTATAGCTGCGAGTAACGGATAAATGCATTTTATTGATATGCAACTAGAGCGAGCACACAACTTAAACTTACATAAGCTGCGGCCCACACTTTTTGACGCGATCTCCCCTGATGCTCGTCTGAGCCTCCGATCCACCCCCAATCTGATGCGCACTCGTCCAAATCCAGCCAACGCACGACCCAGTATCGCGCGCGCAACAACGACGACGACAACAACACTGACGACTCGTCCGGCAAAAGGTCGCTTTCTCTCGTTACGTCTTTTGATGAACCGCGACCCGGTACCCGGCATTTTGACACTCGACGCGCACCGCTTTCCTATTTGCCATACCCTTTTCTTGGACCTGCAGCAGCGCATCTCGAACTCCTCGTCCCCACACGCCCGCGGGCCCTGGCGCTAGTTGGGCCTCCAAGTGCGCTTGGCCTCCACCGAAGTAGGGAATACGGGGAACCACGACGGCTGACCCCCGACGACAGCAGGCTCATCGACACACTGCCGATATCGACATGACTACCGAGACACAAGTGGTAGAGAGCGAGTCGGCGTCGGCGCCGACAGCCGTGCGGGTGGCCAAGCGAGCGGCCTCGGACGAACCAGAAACGGCGTCCGAGACGAAACGGTTAAAGAGCTCACACTCGCCGGCGGCAGGGGACGACAACGACGGAGACAAGACCGAAGATGGCAACACAGTAAAGACGGGAGCAAGGATGGCCGTCAAACTGGAAGCCGACGCCAAGGGCAATGGCAATGACGATACAGAAACCAAAGAAAACGGCGAAGCCAAGGCCGAGGCAGCGCCAGTACCAGACAAGCCAGCCATGCCGGCGCGCATCCCGTTTCCAGAAAAGGTGAGCCTAGGCACGTAGCAGAAACAAACAGAAAAAAAGAAAAAAAAGAAAAAAAAAAGCATTGCCAGGTTGTCAAGGTTGTCGCCGCTAACACTTTTAGCCCGCCGTCATCGAGGAACGCAACGGAGAGATCCAGTTCAAGGTGGTCAACAACGACAATGCGCGCGAGAGCATGATTATCCTGACCGGCCTCAAGAACCTGTTCCAGAAGCAGCTCCCCAAGATGCCCAAGGACTATATTGCGCGGCTGGTGTACGACCGGACACACGTCTCGCTGGCGATTGTGCGGCATCCGCTGGAAGTCATTGGCGGCATTGCGATCCGGCCCTTCAACGAGCGCAAGTTTGCCGAGATTGTGTTTTGCGCCGTGTCGTCGGACCAGCAGGTCAAGGGCTACGGCGCGCACATGATGGCCCACTTGAAAGACTATGTGAAGGCGACATCACCGGTGATGCATTTCTTGACGTATGCCGACAACTACGCCACGGGCTACTTCCAGAAGCAAGGGTTCACCAAGGAAATCACACTCGAGAAGCCGCTGTGGATGGGCTACATCAAGGACTATGAGGGTGGTACGTTGATGCAGTGCAGCATGGTGCCAAGGGTGCGCTACCTCGAGGTGGGCAGGCTTCTGCTCAAACAAAAGGAGACGATCCGCGCCAAGATCCGGCCACTGAGCAAAAGCCATGTCGTACACTCCCCGCCGGCACAGTGGGCTGCCGCTGCCGAAGCCGGCGAAGAACTCGAACCTGTAGATCCTCTGTCGATTCCTGCGATCCAGGCCACCGGCTGGTCGCCCGACATGGACGCCTTGGGCCGGGTGCCCCGCCACGGCCCGCACTTTAACGAGCTGCGGCGGTTCCTGTACCAGATCCAGAACCACAAGCAGGCGTGGCCGTTCCTGACGCCCGTGAACCGCGACGAGGTGCCCGACTACTACAACGTCATCACCTCGCCAATGGACCTGTCGACAATGGAAGAGAAGCTGGAGCGGGACGCCTACGCCACACCAAAAGACATGGTGGAGGACCTGAAGCTGGTCATCAACAACTGCCGGCAGTACAATGACTCGACGACAGTGTACAACAAGTGCGCGGTGCGGCTGGAGAAGTACATGTGGAGTCTTATCAAGGAGACGCCCGAATGGTACGAGCTGTTGGAGGATGAATAGCGAAAGGCGAGAGAGAGTTACGAACGACACGATATTTTTGGACTTTCCTTTTTTTTTCTTTTCTTTTTGTCGTTTTTTTGGGCTACTACTTTGATGCATGGTCTGTTTTGTTTATCTCTTTTGGATATCACTTTGGACATCACTTTGGACATCACTTTGGATATCACTTTGGATTTCTGTTCGCTCGCCTTTCTTGGATACCTATTATTATCTATACTCTTTTGGAATAAAGCGTTCATTTGCAGTCTGACAAAACTTCTTTTCGTCATCCCACCGCAGTCTACCGTCTCAGGAAACGCAGCACCAGGTAGGCCAGCAACCGGTAACCAGCAATGATGCCAATCGAAATGCCGATCCACTCGCCGACACGGTCCGTCTGAATGTTAAAGGCCTTGAGCACGTCGGTGCCCTCAATGGTGCCCTCGGCATTGAGCGCGCCAGGGTACATGCACTGGTACGAGCCGTCGGCGGCAGTGTCGCACCGGAAGCTGCGCGAGCCAAACTCATTGACCATTAGACCCTGGAAGACATAGGCCTGGTAGTCAATGTAGTGGAAGACGTACTTCCAAAAGACATTGAGCAGCGGCATGGGCACCAAAAACCCGCCGACAGCCATCCACAGGCCATTGGCGAAAGCAGCGACGGCAAGGGCGACGACAAAGACGGGGAAGATGCTGGCGACCAGCACCACCAGCGACTCGGCGGCCAGCAGGTCGAGGAACAGCCACAGGATCCACCTGAGGAAGGCGGCGCCATCGGGGCGGAAGTTGGAGAGCCAGTAGGCGACGGTCGAGAAGACGACGGAAATCAAAAACAAAAAGGGCAGGCCAATGACAAAGTTGGCACCCAAAAACGCCAGAGGACCAACGAGACCGTTGGCCCGTTCGCTGCGGAAGGTGTGCAGATCCTCGAGGAAGGCGGGCACATAGGCGACGGCCATAAAGGACATGAAGGCGCCGCCAAAGAAGATGGCATTGATGCGCGGCTGTATGGCGTCCTGGTCAGTGGACAGCTGCAAAAAGACAGTGCCCATGAGGATACCCAGGCCCAGATACATGACGACACGGATGGCATAGGCGACGACATCGCGGTACGACTTGATCCAGGCGCGGTGCAAAAGAGTGAGCGGGCCGCTCCAGACGGGCGGGCGCGGCAGCTGCAGCTTGCTGAGACTGGCCCGGCTGGCGGGGGCATGGATGGCAGCGTCAATGGAGGCATCCAGCTGCTTCCGCTCGGGCGAGACGGCCCACATGTCAATGACGTTTTGGGTGCGGGCACGAACGTCGCCGCTGCGGTCGAGGTCGATATTGATGAGGTCCAGCAGATGCTCGGCCGGGTTGGTGGCGGGCGCCATGGGGTAGCCGATGCGGTCAAAGTAGGCCGGGGCAGCGTCGACAGCACCGAAATAGCACATGCGGCCGCCCGACAACAGGGCCAGTTTGTCAAAGAGGCGGAAGGTCGCGGTGGACGGCTGGTGGATGGAGGCAATGACCACCAAATGGTTGCGGCGGGCAATCTCCTTGATGTAGCGAATGACTTCGCCGCTCAGAGCCGAGTCAAGACCGCTGGTGGGCTCGTCCAGGAACAGAATGTTGGGACTCGTGACAAGACGGCTGGCCACACCGAGACGCTTCTTCTGTCCACCACTCAGGCCCTTCTTAATGGGCGTGCCGACAATGGTGTGTGCCTGGGCCTGTAGACCGAAACTGGCAATCAAGTCGTCGACTCGACGCAGAGCTTCTTTGCGGGACACGGAGCTGGGCAGGGCCAGACGTGCAGCAAAGACCATTGTCTCACGGACCGTGATGCTGCCAATCAGCGCATCTTCTTGCTCGACGTAGGCGGAAACGTCACGAAGGATCGAGGCAGAGGCTTGCTCGCCGTTGGCCATGACAAGGCCAGTGGTGGTGGCACCGGCTGCGGCGGGACGATGGGCCAGGGCGTTGAGGAGGGTCGTCTTGCCAGAACCGCTGGGGCCCATCAGGGCAAGCATCTCGCCGGCGTGGACGATGCCCGTGGCGTCGGCCAAAATCGAGAGCGGTGCATGTGTCTGGCGGTCCTTGACGACGACACGGACGTCGCGCCAAGAGAAGTTGTCGACGACATCGTTGACTAAGTGGGCAGTGGGGACCGCATTGAGTTCGATATCGTCGGTACTCAACATGGTGAGGGGACGTGATGGTGTATGTGACCGAGCTGGGTGTAAAGTTATGGTAGAAGAAAAACGACAAGCAGGTGAAGAGGAAAGCCTGGTTGTGATATATGGCTGATAGCGGAGATGCAGATCAAACAAATAGCCAAAAGTCAAGGAGTCCCAAAATGAGAAGATGGACACGACTTATTTGAAGGAGATTCTCCATTCTTGAGAAGACGAGTTTCTCATTCCTCGGATCTCCTCCGGACAGAATGGCTGATTTTTTATTCTTCCTTCTGTCGGGCATGCATTTTCTTGTACAACGTCCTCGCCGGCGTTCCAAAGTTCCAGGATGAAAAAGTTGTCGAATAAAGCGTGAAAAGAAAACAGATCCCTGGAAACGAAAGAGTTCCAAAAAGTTCAGTCCCCGGTCCCGACAGCCTGTGCAGCGGCTTGGTGGGACTTGTTGGATGTATGGGATGCTTGAGCAAAGAGTGTGGGAGTGTGGGAGTGTGGAATGCGGGAATGGAGGCATGGAGGAATGCATGTTGTGTGCCGTCAGACTGGGCCTCCCTCTCTTTTTTTCCCTTCTTCTCCCTTTTCTGCATACTTGTAGCAGGCATACCCTCGCGGGATACGACAACGGACTTGCATTATGTGTTGTCCGGGCGAGCCCCTCGTTACGGCTAAGGGTACAAATAAAGAAACAAAAGAATAAAAAAAGAAGCGCGTCGTCAACAAGACAGGGAGAGTCGGGAAAGGGAGATGGACAAGATCCTTCCCGGCAGATGATGGCCGCAGCCCTTTTCCTCTTCTTCTCTGCACTCAAAAATAATCGCCGACGTCGTGGTCTATGTAGAAAAAAGGTACGTCGTACATGACTCGATACGCAAAAGAGGAAATAAGAACAAAGCATAACATAACACCCCGGCAGCCAACACGCGTGTTAGTTGCTAGTGCCCGGGCAAGGCAAGCCGGGGAAGAGAAGAGAATCAGAGAGTCAAGGGAGAGGGAGAGGGAGAGGGGGGTGTGGGTGCCAGTGGAGAGAATAGCTGAATACGGAGTACTTACTGAGTACATAACAACAAAGTTGGCTCCAGAAAAGGTTAAAAGGTCGCCGGCCATCTGGGTGGATCCAGTCAGATTTTCTGGGAGCCAGCGAGCCAGTAGCCAGTGGGGGTAAACAGAAAGAAAAGGACCAGCGCCTTGCAGGCCCTGCCCAACGAGAGTCGGCGACCGTTTTGTGAACTGCACTTTGGCAAGGTCGCCGGGGCGTGGGCGGCAACCTCGTCCCAGGGGCTTACGACACTTTTACGACACTTTTACGACATTCGATAGACTACAGCTTCAACACGTGACGAATGGATGACTTTCCTCTCTCTTGACGGGTCCGGCCTTGTCCTTTTGTCGGCGAATTTCACGAAGGAAGGAAGGATCTGTTGTCACTGGTGCATAGTGACGCACAGTCTACAATCCGCGTCTGTGCCTATGTCCTGCCCGTGTCTAGAACATGTCTCATGTGTGGTATGTTGCATCAGCCCCAGGAGCAGACAGAACCAACGGACTGGAAACTCTGTGCGCGGCGCCGCGCCGCTGTTGCAGAGGTAGGGCTTGAAAGAGGGAAGAGGGTCGTCAAAGACCTTGCAGGCCGTGTCTACGACAGAGCCTGATCGATGCCATCATGTGCCATCGTATGACGTTAAAATAGCGGAATGGCTGCGCAGCCAGGAGCTTTTTTGAGATGAGATTCTTTCAAAATGCACGCGGCGAAAGCAGCGACGGCCGAGGCCCACGGTTTGTCTGTCGCTGTTGCCGGGATCTTAATGATACTCGAAAAAATGTGTGCCTAGGAATACAACAGGCCTAGATTACGAAATCGGGCTTTCCTGTCCTCTTTATTTTCAAGACAGAGGCAGAAAAACGGCACAGAAATTTCTATGTTGCCAGCCACAGTGGCTACGCATTTCCGGTACAATTCTCCCGTCTTGTCGAATAACACCAACAATTATCGCCATCGCAACCATATAACAAAATCAATAGTAAACATCAACATCATTTGTTTGTGAAACCAGCCACTACACAAATATTTTGTCAGTTATTTCCTACGTGGTCATATAACCTGCCACCATTGCTTACATGCAAATAGAGATGCTACTCACTTAGTGGACAGGATAAACTGGGACAAAACCAGTGCCAATGCAGATGTGAACGCTCTTTCTCGTTGAAGTGGCTAGGTTCCCGAATATCAAAACAATAATGGCTGGGGATCAATTCGTTAGATTCATATAACAACTGTAAGAGCATCGCACAGACAACAATGCTGATTGATACCTACATTTCTTCGGGTGGCCACTACCTTTGTCGGTCCGGTCCTTTCCGTCTCACAAAGCACACAAAGCGGACAAAACGCACAGACTTGTGAGAAAGAATTAAACACAAATTCATATATAAATGATAGTTTTTACTGTCATAGATTACCCGTGATTCCAACTCCTCGCTAATATGTTGGATAATGATAGTAGTGTCAAGTGTCAAGTCTTTTCTCTGTACATGCCGCCGGTGAATATGTCCAAATCTTCTCCAAAGAAGATAGTCCCGTCAACATCAACGCCGTTAAAAACAAATATGAAAAGGTAAAATAATGATGCGAAATCGCCGTGGCCTAACCGTTAAGTGAAGAAGAACTGAAGAAAAGATGTAAAAAGGAAAAAAAGGAAAGGTATCCCGCGTGGGCAGTGTCTCCTATTGGTATCAATAACAAGTTGTAACACAAAACGTCGCATACAATGTATGCAAAGCAAGTCGATGTACCCGGCTGTGCGGATGTTTTTCATTCATGACGAGGGACTCTGTGTCACCACCCCCGCAGTCATACACCAGACTGGCCGAGCCCTACTCAGCGGTCTGGCGGACGGCGTGGTTCGCCATGTGTAGGTTGAATGGTACCATGGGCCGTTGGATGTCCATACTCCGGCTGGGCGCGCGGTGCAGGCCACCAGGTGTGCGCGGGTGGGGCACATTCACACGGCCACCACGCGAAGTAATGCGCGTAGGCAAATCGCCATCGCTGTCCGAGTCATCGTCAGGGTGGTTGTTGCCATTATGGCTGTCATCATCGTAGTTAGCCAGACGCGAAAAGTAGTCAGCAAGGCCGTCGACACTAGGTGTGCCCACAATCATGTCGTAGTTGGGCGGCGGCGTCATGATGCCTGCTGGCAGTGGCGGGGGCGAGTCTGCGTCAAAGGCCGGCGGTGCGTACGAGGGAATCCGCATCAGGTGGATGGGCCGCGGGTTCTCGTACGGCTCCTGCTCGGTCTGCGCCGTGTGGGACGGGCTGATATGCGACAGGGGCAGAGACGCCTGACTGGCACCAATACTCGTGGGTGGAGTGTCCACCGAGAGGTTATCGCTTGATGACATTAAAGGTCTCGTCGATGCCATGGAAGAAGGATGGGCGCCGTGCGTGCTTGAGTGCAGATGGGCAGCCTGGGGCGGCATGGGCAAGTGCACGTCCGAGGCAACACTCATCGCGTCGGAGCCAGTAGGACTAGAGGTGTTCGTGGCCGCAGGCGAGTAGTTGGGGTCCACAGTGGCATCGGGACAACCGCAAGTCGAATTTGTGCAGCAGTCGGCAAACGACATATCCCGACGGTTGTACTGAGGCAGAGACGTGTTATCCTTGGTAGCCAGGCAGTTGAGGATCGTGAACGGAGAGTCGATGCTGATCTCAAAGTGGCGACGGCGAGTGCCAGTCGGATCGTCGGGGTCGAGCTTCGAAATACGCAGCACCACCTTGATCCAGTGGTAGACAGTGGCCTGGCGCCAGCTGCTGGCCGGGTGGATGCGGCGCTTGGGATCGAGGGCCATATCCTTGCAGGTGGGCAGCTTGACATTCATTTCGAGCTCCGTCGAGCCCCAATAGCTCTCGAGGCCGAGATCCAGATCGCCCAGGAGGTTGCAGCTGCTATCGGGAAGTGGCTCAACGGGTTGCCCGGTGCGGCGTGCCTCGGCTTCGCGCCGGCGCATGGCAGTACGGCGGGCCTCTGTGCGCTCAGAGTCGTCCAACTCGCCGCCAGCCGTGAAGCGGATGTCGCAGCCGGTGTACTTGGGATCGACAGGCCGACCGGCGGTCTTCTCAAAGACCACGACCTTCTGGCCAGGGTCTTTGCGTGTGACGCGGCGGTTGGTCGTCCAGTACTCGGACGACTCGGAGATAATAACTTTGATCTTGTGCAGCTGCACCTTGGCGAGCGGCGTGAGCTTGAAGGCGATGGGGATGGTGCCGCCGATGGGGAATGATTTGCCTGAGATGACGATATCGTAGTAGAGCTGGTCTTCCCACTGGCGGGTGATGGAGATCGGCTCAACGGTCTCGAGAGACATTTGGTCGGGCACGCGGACGATGTTCACTTCCTTGGTGCCGTGAAGGTTGGGCTTGAATGCGCCAGCACGCTCAATGCAACCCTCGAGCCACCACTTGACGGAGCCATAGGGCAGATTGATGGTCTCGAGCTGGTGGTGGTCGATGGGGAAGTCAAAGTTGAACTCGTAGGTACCTGGGTAAAAGACCTTGTAGCCCTTGGCCTGTGTGGCCTGGACATTGGGCGAGTCGTCCTTACCGAAACTGCGCGCCTGCACTTGTTGCAGTGACAGGCGCTTGATGTCGCGCGCAGACATCCCGGAGTTCGAGAGGTGGGGGTTGGAATCGGCGTTGCCAGGGCTAAATTTGCTGAGCGCGGACGCGAGCGAGTTGTCGGCGGAGTCGTTCTTCAGCTTGTAGCGACAGTTGTTGCCGTAGGGTGTTGACCACGCGCTGTGCATGGCGTTGAAAAAGGTCTGGTTGCTGGTGCGAATGGACACGTCCTCGTGGTAGTCCATCTTCGATGGCGGCAGACCCTCGGGCCATTCTGTGCGGCCCTTGGCTTGCAGCTTGATGGTGATGGCGCGGATCTTGACGTTTTTTGTGACATTGAGTCGCAACTTACCACGCAAGATCGCTGGTGTGCTTTGTCCGCGACGGGTCTCGTTGCGGTTGGCATTATGGTCGAAGCCGTAGAGGAAAAGATGCGGCTCGGCGAGCTCAATGTCAAAGGACATGCCGCCGCCGGCTGCGATGGGCTTCTCCATCACTTCGGATACAGATGACGTCATAATGTTCTTGACCGACCGAACAGACATGAAGCTGTTGCGGTGGCTGCCGATATGTGGGTGATGTGCGAGCATTGTCTGTTGTGCAAGACTTTCCTGCACTTGTGCGCCGTCTGGCTGAGAGTCGTCCGGAATTCGTGAAAAGAAGTTGACTGGTGCGCGCAGTCGTCTGCGACGCCACTCTTCTAGATCCGCTGTGGAAGGAAAGTCAGTACGACTGCTGGCACGAACTAGCACCATCATTTCGCTCTCCGCCTCGGGTTCGGACGAGAACCGCCGTTTAATCACACCAGGCATACCGTTTTGTGTCCTACAAGGAGGACGAGTCTCTCTCAGTGGTTCACTGGAGGAGGCAGACGATGCTGCTGCGGCAAATAGTGCCGGAGAGTTGTCCTGGGAGTCCTGGGTATCCTGGGTATTGTTGTCCTGGGTATGGTCCTGGCTGCGGTCCTGGGTACGAGATTGCGATGGCGACAATTGTTGGTTGAGGCTCAAAAGGCTACTGGGCCGTGCTGATGTGGTGCTGGAGTTGGTCCGGGCAATTTCGATTGGCGCCTCAGTCGAGACTGCTGTCTCTGTCGTTTGTTGTGAAATTGGCGACTGGGAGCGTGTTGGCTGTGCGGAGAATACGGCGAGGAGTTTCTCAAGCACGCGTGCCCGTGTTGATGTTTGTTGTGATGTCGAAAGTGTCGACTGCCGTGATGCGGTGTGGCGAAGGTTGCTGTTGCTGTTGTTGCTGCGTCTCTTGACAACCGCTTGGCCAGAAGACGAAGACGTATCCTGGAGTGTCCTTTTGCGGCGTAGTGGCGGTGGGACGATTGTCTTCTTAACGTAGCCGGGCACTAAGACACTTCTCAATTCGGACGGGATGTAGCCAGGAGGATACGAGACGATGTGGATTGTGTGGGGACGGCGCTGGCGAGCCCGGATATGAGGCGTCGGAAAGGTCGGAGCTGGGCGTTGTCGGCGTTCTTGGGCAGTTCTCGGGGTGTAGTAAATCGTACCATGGACGGCCCTTGACTGTACACGACGTGGTTGTGGTTGGCTTGTATCTGTAGTTATAATGGGTGTGCTTCCACTGACGGGATTATGCCGGATATCTGCTGTGGGTGGCGGCATTTTGGGTCAGTGACGGGTCACTCTAAGCCAGAACCGGGTCGTTGCGTTTTCTTTGTAGAAAAAAAAGCGAGAGGACGCGAGAGAGCGAGCAACACTAAGATAAAGCAAAACGAAAACCAAGAAGAAGAAAAATGTAGCCAAATAAAGGCCAAGTAAACGAAGGTCGGGTAAAATCAAATTTAAACCGTTCAAAAAACGATTTTTTGGGGAAATGTTACGGGATAAAGGGGAAACTGGGAGTCGTGGCTGAAAGGGAGTGCGATTGGTTTTATGTCGTCATGTATTGACATAGTGGTTTTGGTGGATTTGGGGTGGATGTGGATAACTGTGTAATAGTTGGGTATGGGTAGTTTAGAACCAAAACCGGGCGGAGAAACGGGGAAAACAAACAATTGCCTTGCAGATTTGAGGCGGTCGAGACCAGCAGGCCCTCCACCTCACCACGCCGTGTGGCCGATGACATCGCTCCAAATTTTAGGCGACCAGGGTTGAGTAGCTTACGCTCGGAAACGCTACTGGGCGGACAAAGAGAAGAACGAAAAGACAGTGACAAGGGTTGTTTTGGATGGCGCCGAAGCAACAAGCAGTGCAAAGCAAAAGAGGGGAAAATCCTATTTGTCTGCGGTCTGCATGTGACAACGAAAGACGGTGTAGGTGAGGAGAGAGAGGGACAAGAGGAATGTGCACGGCAGCCGGGTAGACAGCGACGTGGGCAGGTTGGAATGCGAGGAGCTGTCAAAAGTCGAAAGTGGTGTATAAAAAAGGAAACAAAAGAAACAAAAGAAACAAGTTGGAAAAGTCCAGGAGGCAAAAGGGTAGGGCTGTCGGCGACTTGTGAAGAAGAGAAAAGATCAAGAAAACACAGGGAAGCGGGTGGAAGGAAGAACGGACGAGATCGAGATGTGGTCAGCATCTCCGAAACTTTCACACACTACCCTTGTTTATTTTCCTCTGGTCGATCACTTAATACGAGCGAGGGAATGGAGACACAAAGGGACACAGGACAAGAGAGGAGGGAGGGTACCGGCCGGCAACGGATGAGTACAACGGCCATTGGCCCTCTGAGATGCAAAGGGTAATGCTACTCCGCGACGATCCCATGATAGTTCCAGAATCGCGCAAGCAGGGCCCAGTGTGAGGAAGGATGAGGAGGATTGCCGCAGATACGGGCACGAGGGCAGGGACTAAAGAAAGCAACAGGCAGCCCAAAATGATAGAAATAAGAGCGACAAAAACCAAAAAGACAAAAAGACAAAAAGACAAAAAGACAAACAGAAAAACAGCTTACCTCTGCACAAGTGTGTCGAGGTGAATCATAACAGGGTCGCTATTAGACGCCGATGGATGCTGAATTCGTTGGTTGAAACGAGCCGGATTCAGCCAGTATCGACGGTAGAGCAAAGCCTTTTGGAAGGAAGATTTGAAGTAAGGCGCAAGGAGCGGCAGCAATACGAGCGTGCTTGGTTCGACAGGGAAGATGCAGGTCGAACGATACGTGTACAGGACACAGAAGTCGTGGAGATCAGGAGATAATAACGGCGTTTTTCGTTGTGGGTGTTGTGGGTGTTATGAGTGTGGAGATTGCCGGATTGAGTACAAGAGACAGTCGGAGGATAGACGCTGGTGTCAGATGGACAACTAAGAAGAGGGGTGGTCGGGCGTTGGCGTCCGCGTGTGCGTCTGCGTCGGTCAGCGGTGGATAGAGTGCCGCTGGTGTGGCTTGAGCTTGCGTATTGAGTTCTTGAAAGTCGAAACAGGGCGCTCGGTCGCAGACTGTTGAAGCGCTGTGCTCTGGGAGCGGATACTGCTTCGGCCAATGAGAAGCAATCGAAGGGCCGAGAAGGATAGGCCGGAAGGATAAGTCGGAGGTCAAGAGAGGCGAGGGAGGACAGAAGGCGATGCCCAAGGAGAAGAAGAAAAGAGGAGGACGAATGTTTCGAGGAGATCCGGGAGTAGATTGAGGTTGGGGTTCACCAAGTGGCGAGAATTGGGAAAAGGCGGTTTTCTTTATATTGAAGAAAGTGCAACCATGAACAGGTGAGGATGACAACGCAGGTTACAGCTAGTGCGGGAAGGTACAATAGGCTGTACAAAAGTAAAGGATCACAAAGGGAAAGAGCAATGTGTAAGGCGAGCGAGGATCGGGTCAGATTGAATCCAAAGAGAGTAAAAAGAAGAGAGAATAGATACCAACCAATCTTGAAAAGCCACCGAGTGAGTGAGCCAAAGAAAAATGAAACCAAAGAAAAATGACAACGAAAAAGAACGAAAAAGAACGGAAGGCAGACAGCAACAAGTGAAAATGACAAAAAGTAAGAACGGCAGGAACATATCTCTTTAGGTGTTTGTTGCAGTGCCGGTCAGGTACCATTTTTACAGACGTTGCTCCTTCCAAATGTTCCGCGAGCAACGCGAGGTGACTGGCAGACTGACAGGCAGGGGAAGGAACGGCGAAGAACGGCGAGAACGACGTGGAAGGGGTTACTGTTCTGCACATGGGAAGGAGCGACGCAATTGGAATCGGGCGATGACTGATCTAGGTTGCCTAAAAGGGGCAAGCGCGACTAGGGCCCTGGTGGAGAAAACGGCGAGGACGAATTGGCGGACAGTAATTAGTTAGTGGAATTGGGGCTGTATACGGCGCCCTACACTACAGTGAGCATGAGCCAAGCCCAGCGCCCAGAAGCAGTAAAAATCGATTCCAAAGATTGACCCCGGATTGTAGCAAATTGCTTTACGAGTACGGAGTAGATGTGAGCAGTTCTTTCCCTGAAGAGCGGTACCCGGAGCTTTGTGCCCGAAAGCTCCTGCCGAATGTCCGCGAGGAAAGAGGAAGGCGCAGTGGACATGACAAGAAAGTTTTGCAAAAGCAGAAGTAAGGAAATCTCCAAGACTAAAGGGACTTTGACGAGGGAAGGTGCGCCCCTGCTGAATGCGTCTGTGACTGACTGTCCGGTACGACTGCAAAAGCCACGCGCGCAAGAGTCAGACAAAATTGAGATCAAGGGCAGAGGGTCTCAGATGAGAAGTCTAGATCTACGACTCAGCCGTAGGTTCAAGGTTCATATTCAAGATTCGGGCATGTCTACCGCTTTCCTCGTTATTGCACACTTGCGACTTGTAAGTGACTGTTGTCTGCTGGTTCATTGACAAGCAGACAAGGTTGGTGTCAGTCATTCAAAGAGTATGTAGCGTCGTGCCTGCCGAGCTACGACATGCAATTGGGAAGGCTCCATTTGACCAGAAAGGAAGGCTCTAGTACGACGTAAAGAGTACTACAGTTTGTCGTACACACGGCAGTCATTTTTGGTGCATGATTTCGGCAGGAACGGAATCTACTTTTTCAGACTTTCTCACGCCGTTTCATGAGCAGGAACAGATTGTCGGCCGTAGCTTCCGCATACGAGCGAGCGAGCTTCCTTGGGAAGGAGCGAACGGTGAAGTGAAGTAAGGCTCGAGAAAAGAGCCGACGAAGATACTTGGTCTTCTGCAGGAAGGAGCGGCTGACTGAATGTATCCTGCGTCTTCTGTTCTCCTACTCGGAAGAATACTGCAGAGTGGCTCGTGCTTACGAACTTGACCGATATTTCTCTGAGTCTTACTTTTTTTGCATTGATTAAAGTATCTATGCGTGAATTGTGGCTGCGGTGTTTCGTGTCTGTCCTTCCAGATCGTCGCTCCAGAAGAAGAATTTTCCTCTCTTCTTTTCCTCGTCTCGTCTTGTCTCCTTGGCTTTCTTATTCTTTTTCTTTTTTTGTTTCTCCGACTGGTCCTTCCGCCATACGTCACAGGTAATTTTGTCGTTTCGGAAGGAGGGGTGGGGATCGTTCGCTGGCGCTGGCGCGCGGCAGCCACGACTGGGGCCAGGCCAAGCAACCCAAAGCCGTAAGCCGGGCAAGAGGTAACGAGGTATCTCTCGTATATGACCTGCAGGGTAAGATACCTACACCAAAAACGGCAAATACGGTCGGTGCAGGTCGGGGCACTTATGACGCATGCGTGTTTTTTTTTACCTCGCTTTTCTTCTTTTTTTCTCTCTGTTTCGTTTCACATGAAGCATTGATGTGCACGCGCCGCAGTGCAGACGTGGCAGATGCGCGAGATTCGGTCATTCGCGTGATCTTTCTCGATCTTCTTCTGGCTGTTAATCTTTCACATTTTCAGAGTATTTTTAAGTGTGGCTGTTTCTTTGCGTACATTGTGGGAGGTACAATATGGACGTACAATAACGGCCGTTTATACGGAGTACGTCGTACTCATCCATTTTTGTTTGTCCTTCTTTCGTTGTCTTAATTGCTCTGTAAAGTTTGGTGTAACTCTGAACTCGTAGGGCCCGAACGCCCAGAACGTTCCAAAAGGGACATCGGTCATGCTCTTTCCACAGGCCTGTCACGCGCCTGAAAGATGCTTTACAGATATTTCTAGGGCCTGTCGCACACGGTTCGAGCGGTTCGGCGCCGGCCAACGCCCAGAGCCTACTCGTAGATCTAACAGCGCACCCACCTGACCGACAGCCCACTGGAGCGATGCTCTTTTAGGCGACTTCAGGCGGTCGTTCTCGGTTTGTCGCTGTTCTCTTTCAGCTGTTTAGCGACTCCCAGCGAGACAGATACAAAAGGATACATATTTTTTTCCAGCGATTGGACAGCCGCAGCATTCGCATTACGGGAGATGATGCCTTTGTTTTTTTGTGTGTGTTTTTTTTTTTTCGGTTTCTGCTTGTCCTTTTTCTGCTTTTTCCCTTTCACGGACAGAAAGCGCCGGCAGACAGCCACACACACTCATAGCCAAAAACCAAATCAATGATGCAACTGTGCAGCAGTCGAAGAGATTCTCCGCAGAACTTCCAGGGACTAGCGCCGTTTTTTTTGTGTTTCTGTATCTATGGCTTGGCAGACAGCGCGTTTGTAGTGCCTGAGAGTGCAGTTAAACGGCGCTTTTCCCCGAAGACTGCCATTCCAGGAGGGGCCGTCCTGGCCGTTTTGGCTTTCATGCGTTGGCGCTGGCGGCGTTTGGTGCTTGTCATCGTTGGAGCTTGTCCTCCGCATATGTGTGGCGACTGTTTCGATTGTTTTTGCTTTCTCTTTTTCTTGCTGTTTTCTCCAGTCTAGCTGTGCATTGCATTTGCCCCACGAGTGTGGTTTCACTTTGTTGGTGTGTGTCGCTTGACAGGTCGCAAAAAAGGCAAGGCGACGCGAGAAAGAGAAAGAGAAAGAGAAAGAGAAAGAGAAAGAGAAAGAGAAAGAGAAAAAGAAAAAGAAAAAGAAACAAGAGGCGGAGATATGAGGAAATATGAGAACAGGGCACATGCGACAGCAGGCGCAGAACGGAGATGCAATTTACAGATATGGAAGATAAAGAGACGCCAAAGCTTTCCAGAATCAGGGAACACTGGCGTTGTTGATGTTGTATCTCGTCTTTCATCTTTCATCTATTTATGGGATGTGGCTGTTTTTCCGTAAAATACAATTTAGATGTATCCCGGGATGCCGGCTTAGCCGTCGATCTCTTTCCAAGCTGACGGATACGTGGACTTGATTGTCCAAGGTTGTCTGGAACTGTCATGACTTCGACTGCAAGATGGCCCTTTAATATTCTCAGTGATGTCAGGATGATGTTCAAGACTGAGGATGATCTTTGAATCATCGAATCTTTAGTACGAGTATTATCACGTGCCCACGTGCGCCTGGCCAAGATGCCGAGCTTTTGCCATGCGACGGCCGACTAAGACAACACATCTTTCTGCGCCCATCTCTCGCCACTCTGGGGCGGTGGTACACAACGTGCGATTGTGATGAAGAAGAAGAACACAAAAGACCATGCGACCAGAGGATGGCTTGGCAATACGAAGGAGATACAGTTATCTGCACGAGGCTGAGTAACTGTGGACAAACATCTTGATAACGAATCGACTTGGCTTGATGAGAATCACCAAATATACACGACGCGCGTACAAGTCATGAGATCTTTGGAAGTTTAGCTTTAAATCAAATTGCAAATTGCGGGGACTTGACTCGAGAATGGCGAATTTCTGCTTGATATGGATTAATCAATGGAACCACACTACATCGGAGGTTTACAATGCACGGTATTTGTTCAAATTGTCGGGCTCATATCGATAATTGAATAACATGAGAGGTAAATGGTGAAAGGCAGTTGGTTGCAGTTATGAGACCTTGGCTTGAGAACGTATGTCGGGGCTTCTCTTCAAGGAAGCATTTTAAATGAAAATTGGCCTTTTGTTTGCTGTTGCTTTTTTAAAGGAAAAGAAAAAGAAAAGAAGGGAAAAAATACTCCAAATGAAGTTCTCGTGTATTTTCTCCCGTAACAAGTGTCTCTTAGAAATATATAGACTTAATGTGACAGCTTTTATTTACTTTGAACAAAACAAAAATACTTTTACACACACTTGTGGTTGTGGCCTTCGTGGTTCATAGTGAGAACCTCGTCCGGCGCCGGCCAGTCAGGGAAGCCATCTTCAAACAGGTCCTGTAGGGCTTCTTCGAGAGTCTCTCGCTTTGTGGGCTTGGCCTCCTTGCCGTTGTCCATGTCGCTGTCCTCGTCCTCTTCCTCAATGCCTTCCTTGTCCAGCTCGGCCTTGCGCATCAGCGTCTCCCACTGGCCCATCTCTTGGTCGTCCAGCAGACAGACATCCAAAGCTGCCTCAAGAGCCGGCACATCCAGGTTCTCGCCTATAAAGACCAGCTCCTGCCGACGGTCACCCCACTCGCCGCCCTGCTCGATTTCAAACTGCACAAGACGATCGACCTCGGCATCGCCCGTCATGTATTCTTCGGGAGGCAGCGTCGCGAACCAGGGCCGGCCGCCGCGCAAAGTCAGCATAGCACCGGCCTGGGACCACTCGCCGGCCTGTTGCGGGCGGGTCGCCAAAAAGAACTCGCCTTTGGAGCGGAAGAGGCGGCGGAAGAGAGGAGAAGCACGCTTGTTGGCGAGAATGACACTGTTCTCGGGAGGGGCGTCGTCAATGCCGCCCCATTCTTCTTTTTCTTCTTTGCTGTCACCGTCGGCTTTGGGAGAGTCTTCGGGGGCATCAGCAAGCATACTGTCCTCACTGTCGCCCTCGCTGCCATTGCCATCACTGTCCATCTCGCATGCAGCGTCCGCGTCGCCCTCTTGTCCGTCTTCATCCCCGTCGGGGTCCTCCATCTGCAGGATAAATTTGTCGTACAGTAGCGTGTACAGCCGGCGTGGGTGGAACGGCCGCCGCCGCGTGTAGACAAAGTTTTGCACATCGTACTCTTCCGTCTCCGGTTTAGGAGTCACGACGTTCTTGCCATTGACCTGGCGGACGGTCATGGCGTGTAGGTCCTGGAGCCAGCCATAGCCTGTCTGGGCACGCTCCAGGTTGAAGAGGCCCGTATTCAGAATCTCCTTCATGTTGTCGACGCGGCCATAGTTGGTCTCGATGACCTTGGCGCGGTGGTTGAGTCGCTTGATCAGACTCAGAATACGCTCTTTGGTAAGCGCGTCCACCAAGTCCACCTTGTTCAGGACAATGACATCAGCAAACTCAATCTGGTCGACCATCAGATCAGAAACGGTCCGCTCGTCTTCTTCTTGCACATCGTCGCGCCGGCTCGACAGCATGTCGTCTGTGTCAAAATCGTGGAAGATGGTGAAGGCGTCAATGACAGTGACCGTCGTGTCGAGGCGGGCAAAACGGTCGAGACCGCCTGCCCTCTTGCTGCAACGAGTCAGTAGACGAACACATGCTAGTGATAGATGGAGAATGATACATACATCGCCTTTAAAGCTTTGCGCACTCCTGCGTCGAGGGCATCAGGCCCATCGGCGACCATGGCCATTGTGTCGGCTAAGCGGGCATCAAACGTCTCGGCCACCTGCCCGGGCTCGCTTATGCCGCTGCTCTCAACTAAAACATAGTCAAACTGCTGCAAGGCCGACAGACGAACAAGCTCTTCCAACAAATCGCCACGCAGGGTGCAGCAGATGCAGCCATTTTGGAGGGCAATGACCTTCTCCTTGGACTGCATGATGGTGTTGCTCTTAATCAGAGAGGCATCTACGTTGACAGCGCCAATGTCGTTGACAATGACGGCAATCTTGAGGCCATGGTTGGTCTTCAAGACATTTTGGAGGAGAGTGGTCTTGCCACTGCCCAGAAATCCAGACAGCAGAGTGACTGGCAGCGGGGCCTTGGGCTGGAGAGCAGTGGCCGACTTCGTCTTGGGCGACTTGGATGGGCCTGAGCCAGGCCGCTTGCTGGATGTTCTAGCCATGATGTGCGTGCTGTGTGCTGTGTGCTGTGTGAGTGTGAAGAATGTGATAATGTCGTGTCAGGGGGTGGTTTGTTTTATCTCAAGATTCAAATGAGGATGAGGGGGGACTAGGACTGTTCAGAAAAACAATAAAAAGGCCAGATGAGCAAGAGAGACTGCTTATTCACATTCAAAACCAAAAGGAGTCAAAGGACTGCCATTCGTGATTCTTTGTGTCGTCTTCCTTTTATATAAACATGCTTTCCGTTTCTAGCAGTTTCCCTCGTTTTTATGGTAATTTCTTCGAACGGCATAAGGGTACGGTCTCATTTAGCCATCGACGTGCCATCGATATTTGTCCATCAAGGTTGTCAGGCCTCGTAGATATTTCAGTCTCTTTTTTTCGTGAGGGTGACCCTGAATATGCACACATTTCTGCATCGTCGGCCAACATTTATATGATATTCTCCCCAGATTAGTCAAGAAGGTCCTTGTAAGTCCTCTGTAGGGCGGAAAGTAGCGTGTTGACTGGAGTCAAAATGGGCAAATAGCGTGTTGGCCGTTCCTGGAAGCTGACCATCAAGGTGCGCTGACCAAATGAAAAGCTCGGAGGAACAACGACGACAAGGCCAACTGTACCCAATCAATGGCCGCCCATTTCGATTCTCGTTAAATATCGTGCCCATTCTATCGGGAAAAGAGGAAAAGAGAAAAGGGGGCTCTGGAGGGCGCTGTTCTTTTTGAATTTGTGGATTACATGAATAGCCTGACAAGGATGTAGGGTGGATGTCGGGGCAGGCATGGTATCGGACTGGCTTACACCAGCACCTCCAGTGACGCAGCAGAACATGTTCAAAACTACAGCCAATTCAACGCCGGTCTGGTCTCATAACCAGAGGGCGATTGCAGACTGGACTCATTCGAATCAGCTGCACTTGACATCACTCGTCACTATTTGGGTCTGTTTGCAATCGTTTTGCATAATAACGCCTGCAGTTCGATTATCAGTTCGATTATCAATCATGATATGTGAATGCGACAAATAGTGGCCTCTTTCTGCGCCACACCGCCAATGTACATGTACAGCATTTCCAGTTGACTCCCCCAACAACTGCCCCAAGCGTCTTGCTCTCAATTCTCGATGAAAATTTCGCGGCGCGTGGTATTGTATCATAAAAGTTGCCCAGGTGTCGTTTAGAAGATACAGAAGTCGCAAGGAATTGGGCAGGGAACGATGAAGCAGAAGCGGCCGGGACACGCTTCGCTTCTGCCGCCGCGCATCGTCACTTGCTGGCTATCGTCGTGGGGAGCCTGTGGGCCTAGAAGAAACAAGCCGTTAGTATGGAGTGCAAGCGGTGGCCGTTTCGACCGTACAGCTGGAGGTCAAGGGCACCTACTCATGGGCTGCGCAGCGGCAGGCTGCGAGAGCTCGATTGATTGTGTGTTGTCGGTGGTCATCTCAACGGCACGGGATGGTGCCGAGGACTCGTTGATTGTGGGAGTAGAGGGTGCCATTGCGCTAGAAAGTGAAGATACTGGAGAACAAGTGTACGTCGTATGTCGTGAATTGTGCGATTGTTGAAAACGAACCAAAGAATTGTTCGACTGTCAGCTTTCAGCTGAGATGTGGTGGTTGGTGGTTGGTGGTTGGTGGCTGGTGCGTACGTCACTACGTCATTGGTTATCTTAGTCATCATGATCAACAAAGCCGGGCACGGCACTCTGAGAGGCCTCGCTTGGTACTTTTCTGCGCCTACATTTGGGAGACAACCTTTGAACTAGATCAAATTCAACTAAGATACTGCAAAAGACTGCCGTAAACAAATGATGAATCAATAAATAAAATTTGGGGAAAAAAAAACGTTGCGATGCTGCTTTCCCAGTACTAGTCATAATCCACATAGTCACGCGGAACGTCACGTGATCATGTAGGGGAAAAACCACAGGCCTACATATAAGTGTCACGCGATTGCGCTACCAATGGAGCCGCCTAAGTCACACTACTTTGACTTTGTGTCTTCTGGCCCAGGTAGCTGCCGTTTTCGGTCTAGCAATACCGCGGCATTTTTCAGTGGATTGTAAGTTGGGCTGCCTCGTTTGTGGAATGGTTGTAGTGGACATCATGGGAGAATGAACAAAAGTTTTGGAATCTTATGTAGGGCCCTTCACTGGAAGGTTCGATATTACTTTGAACTCGAAAGAGTACCAAAGAAACAGACATTTGTAGCTCATCGATTTGATTCAAAAAACAACAAAAAAAAACAACATGGAGACGGTCGACAACTGAATGTGCCAGTTTAGACCAATTTTGACAGTGGCACACGTCCTGTCTTACTCACAGCTGCTTGACGGACTCTTGGAGTCTCCCTTACTAAGACGTTGGAAACCATCAGTCGTCAGTTTAATCGATCAGACTTACCAACTGATTGAGTCCAGCTTGGACATTGAATTACCAATATTGTCAAATGAGTATTACCTGCCAATGAAGGCTCGTTTAAAAGGAGTCTCGAGACCTTCTAGATTTGCCTGAAAAATCCATGGCCGTCGTATGGCCGTTGTTTTGGTGGATCCCAAGGGGGACGAAATCGAGTCACATTCTGTTCTGACCTTTGCTGGACTTTGGGCACTAATACGGAAGTCGTCTCCACAGCCATAATGCGCCTCCGGCTCGCGGCGATTCAAGCTGGGTGCAATAGCCGGCCAAGAGCTGTTGTTGGACGACCGGCTTGACAGCGTCTTCCTGTATCGGCCACTCGGAGGAAGCAGGCTCTCGACGAAGAGTCACAATTGCAGTTTGATATTGTTTATTTACTTTGATTTTTGACTTTTAGTTGAAAGTCTCTGCTGCCATCCTCAATGTAGTGAATTGCTCTTACACCTAGGCAGCATCTCTCACAAGCCGCCGACATGGCCACGTCAACTCTCACGGAGGCGGTGCCGATGCACACGCTCGACCCCGTCGATGCCTCTACGATACCTTTGCCACCAGCACAGAGTCTCGCCCATTCAAGCATACATTCTGCAGAACACGACGGCGCCAGCCACGGTTTTGACGACAGCAATCCGCCGTCGGACATTGACGACGATGTTGCCGTTTTGACGGCCGTCACGACGACCTTGACCGCTGCTAATGTGCCGACCTCCCGCAAAGTGTTGATTTTGGCGACCGTCAGCTGGATGACCTTGGCTGCCACCTTCTCGACCACCTCTTTGCTTCCCGCCATCCCCGAGATTGCGACCGCCTATGGTACTTCGGTTGAGGCTATCACCATTACCAACGCCGGCATGCTTCTGGCTATGGGCTTGGCATCCTTCTTATGGGTCCCGCTCCAAGAAGCATACGGCCGCCGGTTTGCGTATTTAGCGTCCGTTGTCATCTTCACAGCCTTCTCCATTGGCATCGTCTTCGCGCCCAACATGGCTGCGTTTACCACTTTGCGGATCCTAGTCGGTTTCGAGGCATCCTATTTCATGGTCGCCGGCCAGGCCTATTTGGTGGACATCTTTGATCCGCAGTACCGTGGCACGGCCGTCGGCTTTTTCCAGGTCGGCACCATTGCCGGACCGGCACTGGGCCCTTGCTTTGGTGGTATTATCGTGACCTACGGCAGCTGGCGCTTTGTGTTCTTGCTGCAAGCAGCCATGGCAGCAGCTGGACTGCTGTCGGCCTTTTTCTGTCTGCCGAGGGCACCGTCGCCCGTTGCATCGCCACCGGTCGCTACCACTGCTACTGGCACGGGAACAGCGACCACCAGTGGCAGACGAGGGGCCGCCATCGCAGCCCGACTCGCCAGCATGGGCCGCGCACCGCAAAGGCGCATCGGCAAGCGTGCCCTGCTCATGCGCTACAACCCCCTGCGCATCCTTCGGTTCCTGGCCTACCCCAACATTGCCCTAACTGACATTGCCTGTGGTCTGCTGTCGTGGACCATGTACTCGCTGCTAACTCCATCGGGCGATCTCATCGACAAACGTTTCCACTTGAACACGCCGCTCGTGTCGGGCCTCTTTTACCTTGCACCCGGCGCCGGTTTCATCTGCGGGTCTATTGGCGGCGGCCGGCTCTCTGATCATGTCATGGTTCGCGAGACGGCGCGCCGTGGCGGTATCCGTTTGGCCCAGGACCGGCTCAATAGCGGCCTCTACGGCTTCTGGCTCGTGACACCTGCCGGCATGCTGCTGTTTGGGTGGTCTCTCCAGACGGAGGTTGGCGGTCTTGCTCTGCCTGTTATTGCTGCCTTCTTGGCCGGTGTCGGCATCATGATTGGCTACAATGCCCTCAACACGTATTCGGCCGAGGTCATCCCGGGCCACAAGAGCGAGGTCATGGCCGGCAAGTATTTTGTGCAGTACATCTTTGGTGCGGGCGGCAGTGCTTCTATTTTGCTGTTGATCAACAAGATTGGTGTCGGCTGGGCTGCCACGATTTCTGTCGGGGCGTGTGTTCTTGGCGGCGTATTGACGTTGTCGACGGCACGGCACGGGTCCGCGATGCAGAGACGCGCCGAGGCCTGGACGAAGCAGAGAGAAAATGTTGAGCAGTAAACAGTCTCACGAGCGAAGCGAGTTTGCAGAACATGAGAGCAGAATCAAGCCAACGAAAGAAGAAGGGAAACTCGGCTTCGTGGGGGCCTCGGACAGAGTGTCTTCCCGTGTATGTACATCACCTCGTTAATTTTTTGTAAATCGTAAAACCTCTGCATTTGTTTTTTTTCTTTTGATGAAAACTCTTCATCGTCGCTCGTGAGTTTTTTTTGTTGCAATTGTTGTTATAATTCTAGACGTTGGATCTAGACGATACGCACCGAGTCAGCGATACTGTTCAAAACGGGAAGGAGAGTCGATCGCATCGTACTTTCATACAAGCAGGGCGCCTGTACTTTTATGCCCCATGCTCTCTCTATACTGCAACATTTTTATGAGTTGTGCCGTGATCTGGGCTGTGATGAGGTTGCCTGCTATGTTCACGTGTTGCCCTTGTTCTCACTCCATATTAATGTCGACATCGACGTCGTCTAGTTCCTTGAAAGAAACTACCCCAGAGAACCCCAGATTACAAAAAGGTAGGTGTGAATATGAAAACGTATTCAGCCACCCTTGCGTTTGTGGCTTGCTTCTTGCCTGCACATGAATGGAGAAGATTCTAATCTAGTGAGCTCAAGTTTCATTGGGTGGGAAATGCCCTGCAAGTGCGTTCAAGTGTCCTTCACAGCAGGCCTCGCACACGCGTGTTTCATCGTAACATACTGCCACGATGGCTGTCCAGATCGTGTCCGACCTGCATCTGGAGGCGCCCAAGGCCTACGACATTTTCGAAATTGTGCCCCGGGCACCCGTCCTCGCCTTGCTGGGCGACATTGGCAATGCCGAGCCGCACAAGGCCGACCTGGCCGCCTTCCTCGAGCGGCAGCTACGCCAATTCCAGGCCGTGCTGCTTGTCCCTGGAAACCACGAGGCCTATCACTCGACCTGGCCCCGAACCCTCGACATCCTGCGGTCGTTGGAAGCGGACGTCAACGCGCGACGCGCCGCTGGCGATGCCGCGTTAGGGGAGCTCGTGGTGCTCGACCGTGGCGCTTACCACCTGCCCGGCCCTAGCGGTACCGTTATCCTCGGCTGCAGCCTCTTCTCGCATGTGCCGCCCGAGTGTGCCATGGCCGTCAGTATGGGCATGAACGACTTCTACCAGATTGGCGACGGCTGGGACGTCCCCGCGCACAACCGCGCCCATGCGCGCGACCTGGCCTGGCTTAACGAGGCCGTGGCTGCGTTGGATGGTCACGGGTCGAACGACGTACGCACGATCCTTATCGTGACGCACTGGTGCCCGTCCCTGGACGCGCGCGCGCGGGATCCCCAGCACACCAGCGACGCCCTCACCAGCGCATTCGCGACAGACCTGTCGAACGAGGCGTGTTTCCGCGCGCCGAAAGTCAAGGCATGGGGGTTTGGGCATACGCATTACAACTGCGACTTTGTCGTGGAGCGAGGAGACGGCGGTGCCGCCCCGCTACGGCTGGTCACTAACCAGAGGGGCTACTACTTTGCGCAGGCCGCCGGCTACGACAACGATAAGACCCTCTGGGTAAAAGAGTAGAAGAGTGAAGGCAACGATGGTCGCCTCCCTGTATTGTACGGAGTATGTTTCATTTTACACTCAATTCTACTACTGAGTTCTTGCTATGGATTTCAGCCGAGGGTCTCTTTCAACTCCTGTGTCCACTGCCGCACCGGTTTCTTCCTGTTCCGGCGCTCGCAATATAGCTTCTTCAAAAGGTCTGGCAGCTGGTCCACATCCAAAAAGCCGTCTTCGTCGACGTACAACTCCATGTAGGCAATCATTGTCATGGCAAACGACCCAATGATTGTTCCGACGTCGCGCGCATAGATGCGCATAAACGCTTCAAGCAAAATATGCGCCTTGGGCACAACGACGGGGCTCTGCCCGGGTTTGAAGAAGCCGGACGCGCGGCCCTGCCGCCACGGCGGGAGAGTCGTCTGGTCGGATGCGAGTATAAAGGGTGGGGGAGGCTGTTGTCAAGACAAGTGCGGAGACGCTTCAGACGCGGAAGAAGAAGACCGAGTATCAGGGTACGAACGAGAGCACGCTCACCAAGCTGCCCTCGTTGACATCGACGCCATCGCTGACTGAGACGCTACACAATCAGAGCGCACAACCTAACCCTAACGACGAAATGAGATGTCGCGCCCCTGCGAGCGCATGTAGTTGCTGTGCTTTCCCTACGGCCCGTCAGCGGTTGTTGTCCACATTTGAGAAGGCTGGCGGCGTTGGTCGTTATACGACGGAGAGCCAGAGTTTTCACCGAAAACGGCTAGGCCCACTGTACCTCGACAGACTGAAAGAGAAGGAGAAAGTGCGGTCGCAGTAAACATATGATGGTGGCGATCGGACTTTGCCTAGACAGCAGGAATAAGATCAGACACCGCCAGGGAAAATAAGATCAAAGACAGTCTCAGCCAAAGGGCTGACAGCAGCCGTGCTCTCTTGTCTAAGACAAGTGACATTCCGTGTGCTTGTTTACACGCTTTCGTCGCTGACGAGCGACGAGGCCTGCAGCGCCGCAGTGGAATGATTTGTTCTCCAGTTATTTTGAGCTGCCTTCGGTCCTATCAATCTCTGCTTGTCACGCCCTCACTGCTCCTCGTGGCTTGCTTCGCTGAGCGCCGTAACCCCTGGCCCCCCTGTGTCTCGTCCTGTCGCCGTTGCCCGTATTAGTCTTCTGAAGTACCGTAGTCCATGCCGGCCAAAGGGTCACAGGGTACTTGTGATGACTATTTCAAGGGAACTGAAAACAGAGGAGCCCACTCTGCCACTGTAAAAACTGGTGTTTGAGTCCCCAAAGAAAGTAAATGATAGTAAAAAAAAAGGCCGGAGTCTTGTTGCCAGTCTCGTGCTGGCTCCTTCAGTAGACAAGAGTTCGCTCTTCGCTTTTTACTACGTCAACGCCGGCTCGGCCGGAAAAGGTTACAAACTTGCAGTGGATGCACCCAAAACAACAAAACAGCAAGAAACTACCACAACCCAGGACCAGCAACTGACAGCTCACTCCGTACGTCGTTGCGTCGTTACGTTAACGTTACGTCGGTGGCCTGCTGTCAACGATCCTGCGTTATGTCGAAGAAATTCCCAAGTTGACACCGTCCGAGTCCAAGCTTTTGCTCCTAATTGGACTGGCCCGTTGGCTTGGTCATGTTGACGTCGTTCACTTTTATTTAGGGTGTGCTTATCACTGCAAGTGGAGTTGCCACGACTGCCGTCATTGGCCAATGCTCCTAAATGATTCTAAACTCCCGATGCAAGCCCGACGCCCGACGCCCCGAAGAGTGCAAGCGCAAGTGCGGCTTGCAGGGGGGCAAAGGTTCTTGGGCAATGCAAAACACCACAAACAGCCTGACATTCCACATACGCCGTCGACAACGACAGCCAAGGAAATCGGAACCAAAACAAGACGGGGGTTAACTGACGACACAGATCCTAAACGTAGAGTGCGCAACGGCTCGCGACACCTCGAGAACCCTTTTTATCACTGTTTTCCAACCGGCTCGTTGACAGGTCAGAGCTCTTGTTTGGTGCCTGG
This sequence comes from Sporothrix pseudoabietina, assembly GCA_019925295.1. NCBI lineage: Eukaryota > Fungi > Ascomycota > Sordariomycetes > Ophiostomatales > Ophiostomataceae > Sporothrix > Sporothrix pseudoabietina. The sequence continues at coordinate 2,479,959 of JADHKS010000001.1, read as the reverse complement.
ATCTGGAATCAGGTGCAAAGTTTTGCCCGTTTTCCAAGACAGCATCGCCAGTTCGAACATCGACTGCCCTGGGCACCTTACTCCATTTCGTCCCATTTATTTTCTGGTTCTTTTGTCAACTTTTCCGCCTTCTCTCTGTGTTCTTCGTCTTGTTCTTTCGCATCGTCCTTATTTCTCTCACCATCTCCGCTATCTCCAAATTCGGTCCTTTTCTTGGGTCGTGCATCGGCGCGTCTCCAGTCTTGCGTGTCGCGGCTCCATCTTTATCCATTGTTATCCATCTTTATGCCCATCTTTCTCATCTTTTCGTCCTTCTGGGGGGATTTTTTTGGGGAGGGGGGGGGGGGCGGATCTCCATCCTTTCGAGCCCCAGTATCATCTCCGTTCTTTGAATTTGCCTCCTTGTCTCCGTTCTCCATTGCCTCTCTCCATGGGCTCTCCAAGTCTTCTCGGTCTTCTCCAAATCCTCCCCATGCTTTCGTATTATCACCATGTGCATCTCCACCATTCCTCTCCATGTGTTGTCTTACTCTCGCCTCTCGCCCCCCAGACCCCGGGGTTCCATGAGATGAAGGGGAAGGTGGGCGACAAAGACGGGATGATACAATCGGAACAAACTGTGATCCCTAGAACAGTGTCGTGAAAACTTGAAAAGCCTGTGAAGATTCCAGAAAGATATTTCGAGAAGACCTCTCGAGTGTCTTTCCTACAGCTCACAGCCTTTCCACTTTCCAACCTTGCCTCTCATCAAGTACAGGGAAGAAGAGCTTTCCCGGCACCTGACCAAATGCGGCCCGATTCAAACAGCCAGCACCTTCCTTGCCATGACCAAACATTAGAAACCCATAAAATAAGCCGAAAAGGCGCCAAAAGCGCAGGTCACGCCCCATGCCATGCCAGGTCCACTACCGAGGAAGCCGTCGTGTACTCCGTACGGAGTACATACACGGTAGTTTGTCTGTGTATGTGAAACTTGTAGTACGCCGTAAGTAGCTGGAAGTCTAGGCCGTGGCGGTAAGTTACCACACACCACACCACTCTGCAACCGCTAAAAATCGCTGTAAGTCACCTGCTCTGGTGTGCAAATTCTCCACAAAATCGCCCTGACTAAGTCCACACAACAGACTGCCATCGCACCGTTTTGGGAGCGCGACGATGCGAGTATCCTGACGTAGGTTGCGGATCGGTGTAAGAGCAGTTTTCTCTTTTTTTTGTGCGGTTGGTTTTGCTGGCTGCTTTTTGCTTAATTTTTCCCTGCTTAAACTTTGTCGTATACGGAGTATATAGACTCGGCACATGTCCTGTTGTTCGGTCCTTCCCTTTCTTGTTCCCTCTCAAAAGAGCTCTTTCCCCAGCATCAGCATTTCTCTGGCATTGCCATCGCTCCTTCCAATTACAGCTTCTTTACAGCTCGTTCCTTCTATTTACATCAAGACCCCTAAAACCTTATTCACCTTTATTTCGACATCACACCTCAACACACCTGCCATTGTGCAAAAACCGTCACCATGTTGTCCAATTGGGTCTCTTTGACCGTCTATTTTGACAAGCACAACCCGGCATCAGAAAAATGGGACCGCAACGCGCCCCCCTCTGACGCTCTCGACTACTCCCCTCTCAAGCGCATCACTGCCAAGTCGCTCTTCCTTGCCGTGTTTGTGTCGATGGGCGGTCTTCTTTTCGGTTATGATACCGGCCAGATCTCGGGTTTCCTGGAGATGCCCGACTACCTCCGGCGCTTTGGGCAGCTCAACGACAACAACGAGTACTACTTTAGCAACGTCCGCTCCGGTCTGATTGTTGGTCTCCTGTCCATTGGTACCCTTGTTGGTGCCCTGATTGCCGCTCCCGTTGCCGACCGCGTCGGCCGCAAGTACAGCATTTCTTTCTGGACTTTGATTATCTCGGTTGGCTTTGTTATCCAGATTTCCGCCAGCCACTCGTGGATCCAGGTCATGATGGGCCGTTGGGTGACGGGTCTGGGCATTGGCGCCTTGTCTCTGCTCGTCCCCATGTATCAGGCCGAGACGGCTCCCCCATGGATTCGCGGTGCCATGGTCTGCACGTACCAGCTATTTATTACTCTTGGTATCTTCCTGGCTGCCACCTTCAACTACGGCACTGTCACCCACCTGGCTAGCAGCTCTGCTTCGTGGCGCATCATCATCGGCCTCGGCTGGGTCTTTGCCCTGATTCTGGGTATCGGTATCCTCTTCTTCCCCGAGACCCCCCGTTACGACTACTCCCGTGGCCACTACGACCGTGCCCGCGAGACCCTGTGCAACGTCTACGGCGCCCCGGCCAACCACTGGTCCATTGTCACGCAGATTGAGGAGATTGAGACCAAGCTGCGCGCCGAGGAGGCTGTCAAGAGCGGTAATGCCGTCCAGGAGTTCTTCAAGATGTGGAGTGCCCCGCGGATGGCCTACCGTATTATGCTCGGTATTGGTCTGCAAGCCCTGCAACAGCTCACGGGCGCCAACTACTTCTTCTACTACGGCACGACCGTCTTCCGGGCGGTCAACATCGATTCCTACATCACCCAGATCATTCTCAACACCATCAACTTTGTCGTCACCTTCATCGGTCTCTACCTTGTCGAGCACTTTGGCCGTCGTCGGTCGCTGCTTGCTGGTAGCATTTGGATGTTCATCTGCTTCCTCATCTTTGCATCGGTCGGCCACTTTGCCCTCAACCGCGAGTTCCCCCAGGAGACCCGCCCGGCCGGTGTTGCCCTCATTTGTTTTGCGTGCTTCTTCATTCTAGGCTTTGCCACCACCTGGGGCCCCATGATCTGGACCATTATGGCTGAGCTGTTCCCCTCGCGCTACCGTGCCCAGGGCATGGCTATGGCGACCGCCTCCAACTGGCTGTGGAACTTCTTGCTGGCCTTCTTCACGCCCTTCATCACGGGTGCTATCGACTTCCGCTACGGCTACGTGTTTGCCGGTACCAACGTCCTTGGCGGTCTCGTCGTCTACTTCTTTGTCATGGAGTCGCAGGGCCGCACCCTCGAGGAGATTGACACCATGTACCTCGAGCACGTCAACCCCCGCAAGAGCGCCAAGTGGGTGGCACCGCCCGCCAAGGAGATTGCCAAGATCCGCAAGGCGGCCGGTATCGACATGGAGGCGCAGGCCGAGCATGTCAACAGCGCCACTGGCAACCCCAACGAGGGTGTCCTGCCGGCAACTACCATTGAGTAAGAGACTCAAGCGAGCGTTTAGCGAGCGGAGTGTCTTTCCACACATATCACACGACGAGCAACAGCCCGTTGTCTTCATACAGCATGCAAGACCAGCTGAATTAGAATAATAGAAACTCACCGGGGAGGAGAGCAGAGGAAGAATGATATCCAACAGTCGCAGAGGAGGAGATATACCATGCTCGGAGAGCACATCATTTACACTCTACGGATAGAGTCATCATTTATCGTACCATTTACATAATATTCATCAATCTTCATTTGTGTTAAAAAACCGTAATGTCTATGCTACACCATGCTCACATTCGTATCTACATGATCGTAAACCCTGTCAGGTCCGTCTGGTCCTCCAGCTTCCACACACGTTCAAACGTCTTTTCCAACGCAGCCATGTCCTTCACGCCAGCATACTCGGCAATGCGCCGTGACTTTTCTTCGAGTTCTTCCTGTGTCAGGTGCTGGTCTGGATCGCCCTTGGCCGACTCGACAAACTGCTCGTACACCTTGCCCGATTTGGTCGTAACAACGACCCGTGCCTGCCACTTCCCAGGGAACGCGGCCTCAATTTCAGGGTCCAGTATCATGTTAACACATTGACGGAATGCATTCAGTCCCTGGTCTGACAGGGCCTCCTCGGTAAAGTCTAGGACTGTCGCTCGACCGCGATGCGCGGCCACTGCCAGCACAAAGCCCATGCTGAACTTGCTCTGGTGGATGGTTTGTGGGGCACCCACGGTTCGGCCCAGTACGTCGAGTGCAGCGGCATAAACGTGGCAGTCCACCTTTTCAATGTCAGCGGCTGCCAAGCTGTTCTCCTTCATCAACTGCAGCAAACCATCCGCCGATCCGTGCGTGTGCCGGCACGACGCGTGCCACTTGAAGCTCGACTCGGTAATACTGTACTCGCCGCCGAGGTTGGCGTCCAGCGCCTCGGGAGACGATGTTCCGGGAACCATGGACACGGCCATGCCGTTGACTCCCTCCAAAACGTCGGCTGTTCCTAGCAAACCAGCCTGTGCCGTGTAAGCCGCCAACACGCCATCGAACCCAGCCTTGGCCGTGTGGACCTGCTTGCCGTGTGTGGCGTCAACGAGAAACTGCCACAGACCGGCGGCCTGCGTGCCTGCTGTGCCGAGTGCAGACAGTGTTTGAGCAGCGTCCAACTTGAGCAGGTGTGCAGAGGCTGCTGCCGCGCCGTAGATGCCTGCCGTTGCCGTTGTGTGAAACTTGGCGTAGTGGCTGGGGCCGAGGAAGGCGCCGATGCGGCAAGCAACGTCGTAGCCGGCGACGGAGGCTGTGATCAGGTCGCGGCCGTTGGCACCTGTAGCTTGGGCGACCGCCAAGGCTGCCGGAAAGACAACGGTTGCTGGATGCACCATGCTGCTGTTGTGCAGATCGTCTTGCTCGACAACGTGAGAGGCGGCGCCGTTCACGAGAGCGGCGAAAGCGGCAGACGTACCGCCAGGGCGGTGCAGCAACTCGGCGGGGCCATCTCTAGGGCCCATCTCTTTGGCGAAGCCATCAATAGCCTGCACTGCCGGATGGTGCCGGCCGCCAATTGCGCAGGCATACCAGTCGAGAAAGAAGTCTTTGGTTTTTTGGACGACAACTGGCGGGAGGCCATCGTAGCGCAAGTCCGCAGACCAAGCGGCGAGCCTTTGTGTGCGGGTGGGAGACGACGAGGATGATGCTAGACGGGCGGAAAAGAAAGTCGTTGGTCGGCGCAAAAGCCGGTGGCCAACGGCGCGCCGAGTGGAGTTGGTGAGCATGATGAGTTGGGTGTTGGCGAATGGCGGGTGAAAATCGTGAAGGAAGTTCACTTCACTAGATCATGTGAAAACTTTACCTGGGAAAGAATGACAGAATACATTTACGTCCCATCGTCTGATTATTCCCACGCAAATCCACATATCGCCTCGGCGAAGTAACCGTGTGAGAGTATGTCGGCTACTTGCCTCGAAGCTACCCCGCGAAATCCACATCCAATTCCGTCACTCCCATGCGGAGAATGTGGAGGCAGGCCAGGAGGCAGGCAGGAGGCAACTCGCAGCAAAGTACGTCTACAGTTTATTCTGAATATTTTAAATACAGACGCCAAACAAGCTGTTTTCAGATTGATCTGGGCGATGTAGGCATCGATGTTGACCGCCTAGATGGTCGTGCCGTACTAGATCCATGAAGCTGAGTGGTCGACGTTTTAAATCGCGTTGGCCCAAATATTAACATGTCGTCACTTTTGATCTTACTCAGAGCATTAAGAAGTGTGTACAAATAACTGCTTCTATATGAAAATTCCTCGCAAATCACCAAAAGTCTTCATCACATTTCCTTATTATCGGCCAATCTTACACACATTACAGGTCAGCCCGCGCCGGTTCACCCGCCCAGATGCGACGGATGACCTCCCGAATGGCCTCCCGCTCCAACGGCCGCGGGCTCCAGTAGGGCTGGCTCAGAGCAATGTCGGCTGCCTTGTCAATGTCCTCCTCCTTGAAGCCGTAGTCACGGAGTGCCAGCTTGACGGGAAGCTTGGACAGAAGACCATTCAAGCCCTTCATGGCGTCGCCATCGCTCCCCGGCAGAATATCGGCGAGCTTCTCCATCACGCCACTAATTCGCGGCGCAACATACGACAGACTGTGGGGCAGGACGGCCGTGTGCGTCTCGCCGTGGGGCAGGTTGAAGGATCCGCCCAGGACGTGGCACAGCTTGTGGTGGATGGACATGCTCACATTGCCCAAGCACATGCCGCAGAGCCAGGCACCGTACAGGGCGTCTTCCTCGGCCTTGAGCCGCTCGGCCGATTTCTCGCCAGTGACGTCCTCGGCCAGCTTGGGGAGCGAAACGGCCAGCGAGCGGATGGCTTCGCCGGCCATGGCCGATACAACGGGGCTCGCGTTCTTCGTGTAGAGCGCCTCGACAGCGTGGGCCAGTGCGTTGATGCCGCTGGTGGCACGCATTGTGCGAGGAAGCGTGCCAGTCAGATCGACATCGTATAGCACCGTCCTCGGCAGGATGCGCGGGTCGCTGCGCGTCGACTTGCGGCCGTCGGCCGTCTCACCCAGAATGGGCGTCATCTCGCTGCCGGCATAGGACGTGGGGATGCAAATGTGGGCGAGGCCAGTGCGGATGCTCATGGCCTTGCCGAGACCAATGGTGCTGCCGCCGCCAATAGAGACCAGCACAGTGCCAGACCCGGTAGTGGACGAGCCAGCCGCCTCCAACGCAGCCAGGGCCTTGTCCGTAATGCCGACCGGCGTGTGCATGGTCGCCTCAGTGAAAACACCCGCCACGTCCACATCACTGCCCGCCAGCAGCTTCTTGATTGTGTCGAGCTGGTCCGTCTGCTGGGGCGTCGAGAGCAGAAACGCCTTCGCTCCCTTGCCGCCGAGCAGTGCCGCCTCTTCAGGTAGCTTGGCCAGTGTGCCGCGGCCAAAGACCACGCGGGGGACGTTGAAGTGTTGGAAGGACATGTCGGATGTGGTGATGGGGATGAATGTGTGTAGAGGATGTAAAAAAAGCGAAAAAAAAAAATTTAAAAAAAAAGGCTCAAACCTCACGACAAAAGAAAAAAGGCACATCTTACTGCTCCCGACTTCGACGAGATATCCCCGCAGTTCTCGGTTCGGCAGCACAAAACCTACATCCGGAGACATTGACTTACAGCCACTTACAGCGCTACCGGGCGGTTGGAGTACCGGGGTTTAGTGGGTGCTTGACGCTTTCATTGGACTTTTCGGATAGAAGAAGCTCCACTTTGTGTTGATGGCTGCCGATCGGACTCGAGGAATACGGTGATGTTGACGGTGATGACCGATAATTGCATCGCTAATATAAATATGTGGTCCAGAGACTCCCCAATTCTTCAGAAACTTGAATGTCAGCCTCAAATGCCTTGAGTTCTATCGACTGTTGTTGTCATCGGAACATCGTCTCGATCGGACCGGTCTTTCCGAAAGAGGAAACTTACCAAAACATGATCAACCCAAGCATCGTGTAAGTCAATTTACACACTCGTTTAAGCTGAAAATATGGCTATTTGACTCGACATTTAGCAGGATGCTTCCAGTCAGCAAAAGTCTTGATAACCATAAAAGGGGTTCGCCCTTCCATAGATATGAAAGGCAATGGGTTTGGTCAACGAGTTTGGTTTGACTTTGAAAGTAAAGTCAATAGAGACAAGTCTTTAGAATGAGATGGCTGCTTAATCTACTTTGAATATTTCGATATTAAAACATACTGTTTTCATTTACAAAAATAGAAACCAGATGGAATTGCGAAGAAAAAGTCTCACAGTAGGAATGTAATTTGATACGGATACCAAAAAATAAAACAAGTCACTAAATAAACAATGACTTCAAATCTCATACCACGTATCCCGCATCAACAGAATCAAGCAGTGATATCATACACAATTATTTCAGGCATGGACTAACAGTCTCACTTAAATAAACTGGCTAGGTTACGGAGTGCATGGTAAAGAATAAGATATTAGAGTCAACCCCACTTTCATCCTCCTCTCTTACTCAATCTTCTCGATCCGCAGCTGCATTTCCGAAGGCCGAGTAGCCAGGCCGGGCGACTCAATCTCAAAGGGACGGTCGACAGCCAAGAAGCGGAACTTGGGGACCATGTGGACGAGCACGAGCTTCATCTCCAGCCAGGCAAAAGACTTGCCGAGACAGATACGAGGTCCGTTGCTGAAGCCTGCAAAGACATAGGGATCGGCCTGGGTCGGGGTCAGACGGTCGGCCTCCCAGCGGGACGGGTCGAACTTGTCGACGGAGTCGCCCCAGATCTGGGGGTCCATATGGGTGACGGCGGGGATGACATCGAGGACGGTGCCCTTGCGGAGAGGCACGCCCTGGTATACAAGATCCTGGGCAGCTTCACGGTAGGTGACGGCAGCAGGCGAGAAGACGCGGTTGACTTCCTTCAGCAAGTTATCAGTGTACTGCATGCTGTGGGACTCGAGCTCGGCATAGGTAGGGTTGGGGTTGACGGCCAGGAGAGCATTGATCTCGGCACGGACACGGTCCTGGATGGCGTGGTCTGTAGCAAAGATGTAGGCGGACCAGGTCAGAACGGTGGCGGACGTCTCGTGGCCGGCGACCATGATTTGCAGCAAGTTGCCGACAAACTCTTCTTCCGTGATACCCTCGGCGGCACCGCCGCTGCCGGGCAGCGACTCCTCGGCAATAAACGTCAGAATGTCACGGGAGTCCTTGACTTCGTGGGTGCCGGCGCGCATGGCAGCGTGGACCTCGGCCGTACGCTGGCGGATGAGTTGGAGGAGCGTGCTGTTGAGGAACGACGTGGCCCGCTTGAACTCGCGGTTGGCCTGCAGCGGCAGCCAGCGGACATTGAGGTAGCCCGAGGCGAACAGCAGAATCTTGCCGGTCATGCTGGGCGAGACGATGCACTGGTACGCGTCATGGAAATCGTAGCCCGAGCTGGCCTTTTTTTCTCCGTTGTCCTCGGTGTGGACCGACTGCAGATGGGACAGCTCCCGGCCCAGAGCGGCCAGACCCATAATGTCGAGCGTCGTCTTGGCCATGAGCTCAATGGCATCAATGACGCCCGTCTTCTGGCCCTTGTCGCCCGTCTCGGAGCACGCCGCGTCCATGACCGTGCACATCTCCAGGGCCTTTTGCGTAAAGATGGGCTCCAGCTTGCGGATGTTGGCCAGCTGGAAGGGCTTGCTCAGCATGCGGCGGGACGCGCGGTGAGCGGCACCCGAGAACGTCACGATACCCCATCCGGCAAAGTCCAGCACCATGCGCAGCCACTGCTCCGTCTTCTTAAACTCGTAGCAGCGCGTCTGCAGGCACTCCTTCATGCCCTCGGGCGTCAGCGGCACCAGCACCTCGTTGTTGGCAATCGTGAGGTAGCGGATAACGGGCACGCCGGGGAACTCGCGGACCCAGTCAACGTAGATGGACCACGGGTACTTTTGCTTGAAGAAGCCCGGGAAGTGGCCCAGGAACCAGTGGCCGCCCTTGGGACCCGGCAGGTGGCGGTAGGGCGAGACATAGTGCGGGTAGATGAGGACGTTGTAGGCCGTCGACAGAATCCAGGCGGCGACAAAGAGACCAACAAAGGCCGAGGCGGTGCCTGTCCAGGACGAGAAGCTGAAGCCGCCGAGACGGGGGATAGACAGCGTGCCCACAGCCGCAAAGGCAGCACACTGAGCGTTGCTCATGATGGATGGACGGACGAGGGGAGGATGCTGGGCAATGAGAGATGGAGATGTTGGGAGAAAGGACGTTCAAAAGAGGTTGGGGGCGACGGCAGAAAAAAAGCAAAAGCAAAAGCAAAAGCTCCAGAGCTCAAAAGTTCGCTAGATACCAACAGGCACATGCACGAATACTGGGTTGCATATGTATGCCCTCTCATTGATTGGAAATAGAATAAATAAAAACGTTCCAAAATAAGGAGGCTGTCCTGGGGTCGTTCTGGACCTGGCACCTGGCTGGAGACTTGGGGTACTGCAATATTATGTCCTGTGTGATAGGCTTACCTTTCGTTTGCGTTTGTCTCCACGTTTTATGCTTACATGTACATTTCTTCGGAGGACTGCTGCTATTCCCTACGAAGTACGACGTATTTTTATTATGTGCTCGGCATCCAAGTTACCAAAAGAAGAGAACACCTACCACCTCGTAGTCCACACCCGATGGTCAAGGTTACTGGAAGCAAAAAAAAGGAGGCGGATGAGTCTCATCGTCCGTGCTTCTGTCTGTTGTGGCCTTCCTCAAGGATTGCCGCTGTCAATACGACGTATGCAAAATCAATGCAGCGAGACGAAAGACGAGGGACGAGGATACAGAAATTAGAGGCTCTTTTATCTCTTTGTGTCCACGCTCAGTGTTGAAATAGTTCGTACTTTGCAACAACCATCGAGTGGTGACGTGCGAACGCGTATGAAATATCCGGTACGAGTGCAACGGGAATATTCAAGGAAAACCAAAAGCAGGAAAGCTGCCGGTTCGGTCTCCACCAAAAGAGTATCCAGTTAGCAACGGCTGTGCGTCCCGTTGCAGAAGGATGGACGACGCCAAGGACACCAAGGACCGAAAGGGCCACCAAGACCACACCACGAAGTGCTGCAACAGCCGACGCTTTGCCTTGTTTGCCTTGACAAGGAATGGGGCAACAGAGAAGACAGCGAGGGGCAGATACTGGTGTGCCTTGACAGTGCATTGAAAGTGCAAAAATTGGCGAATGATAATGCAGAAATAGTGCAGGGTATCGAACGGGGCTGCCCCCTTTTCGTGCAGGCGCGATGAGTGGATGGCGTTTCGTGGATGGAACCTTGTCCGGGGTCGGAAGAGGGGCAGAGGCAGGCGAGGTGGAAGTCTTGACAGAGGGGAAAAGAAGAAAAAGAAAAGAAAAAGAAAAAATTAACAAGACTATGGCGGGCCTCGAAACGGAGCCATTGTCGAGTGTGTTTTATGGATGTGTTTTATTTACATTTGCGTCGTTTTTGACACCATCAACGGCTTTCCCGTTGCTATTCTGGTACGTGTGAAGACATAAAAGACTGGAAAGGCCATGTTCAGAGACCTTTAAAAGTACATATAAGAGCCGAGAACAGAGAAAGACAAACGATTCTTCAAAAAAGAAAAGAAAATCCAAATGTCGAAACAACAGTTCAACTTTGCTATGACTAACGCCCGCTAGCCATGCAATGGAACCTGGGGCACACTGGGTCTTGCTGGGGTCGTGCTGGGGTCGTGCTGCGGTTTTGTTAGGCCAGACCTAACAGACCCCTGTAGGTAGCCGTCGATCGCAATCACGGTTCGGCCCCGGTCACTCGACAACGGTAAACTGGACCAACGGCAAAAGAACTGGCAGAAGACAGAAACAGAACAAAAAGAGAAGGAAAGACTCGATGTCGGACTTCCAAGAAAACGTCAAACAACATGTCACAACGGCCGTTCAACAAAGGAATCCTTTCGTGCGACGTCGTGTTTGAACAGAAAAGAAAAAGACAGAATATTCCAACAGAAGACAAGAACGTAGTACTGTGTATCTGTGTAAAAAGACAAGTCATTCTTCCAGCGGACATGGCCGAGATTGATGGAAAGACCATTCAAGAGTTTTCAATTGGGAGTGTCATCCTCGCAATGAATGTGTTTGTCCGCGCAAGATGCTGCCGTTTGCCAATGGCACGGACGTGCGGCACAGCTAGTGGCACACAACACACTTTCTTTAGGACATATTTCTCAACTGTTAACTGCCACTGCCACTGCCACTGTGACTGCGACCGAATCTGTTGTAACTGACGTTTCGACGGCTCCCCAAGATCTATTGTACATGTACGGGGAACGCCTTAGTGCTGACAACGAGGCTCTGGGAGTCGAAGCAGCATCAGTCTCTTTTTACCGCTTCGAGTTGTCGACTTCTGTTTCTTACCAAAGACATCTATGTGTATGTACTTTAATGCTCGGTTGCATGCACAAAGTACTTTTAAACCTTTCATACTCCTCGTCTTGAAGGAGTCGCCGTCCCTTTTTGTCCACTCGCCATATGCCACCACCACTCTCTCTGTCAATAGCACCGCATAGAGCGCACGTCCACGCCACATTCACGCCACGCTCTCTTTTTTTTCTTTTTCTTTTTTCCTTTTCACGGTTTGTTGGCCCCTTCTTCCATTTCCTCTCTGATGCTTTGCAGACAAGGTTCGCCGGGGCGAGGCCTTGTGCAGACCCGCCACGAGTAGTTTACTGTCTTTGGGAGGAGCGATGACGATCCGTGGGGAATGGCGCATTGGGGAAAAAGAAATGCCCTCAATGTCGTTTCACGTAAGAAAATATAAAGGAAACCAAGATCAACACTCAATTATCCTGGAGAGTCCAGAAAATGCAAACAGATTGCAAAGATGTGGACTCGAGCCCCGGCGTCTTGGCTCGCCTGCTCCGTCTCGCATGCCACGCTGTGGATTCAGGGCAGGAAAAATTGACGAGGGAGTTGTCGACCAAGTTAACAAAGATATAAATACGCATTATTGCGGGAATAAGAACACAACCGTGGCGGCCCTGGACATGCCCTGGACATGCCCTGGACGTGGTGTCGACGCCCTTAACACGTAAGTCAAGAAAAAGCAATAAGAGCCCCCTAAAGATCAGCGCTTCTCGACCACAGAGGCCTTCCTTGCATGCAACGCTTGCAACCCAAGCCCACAAGCGTAAGCCACACAAGAAAAAAGGACAGGAAAAAGAAACCATGTTCTGTGAGGGCACTCGAGGTACGGAGTACTCTATGTCGTACTCCGTACGGAGTATTACTCCGTACTCGAGGCACTATTACGAGAGACGGAGCAGTTGCTTCGAGATTTCAGGTGTCCACGTAAACAGTTTCTTGGTTTCTTATTTTTACCGTAGATAGTACCCGAAAGTCCTTGAGTTCCTCGCTTCCTTGCAAACTGTCGGCACAGTTGTTGCAGAAAGGTGCAAAGAGACGAGGCAAAGAGTTGGCGGATCGAAACTTCTGTACAACAGAAAGCCTTTTCGAGAAAAGATCTTCTTATTCTGCGACGGTCGTCTGCTTCGTCTGGCCCGTATGCTACTCTCTCCTATTTGGCCTTGTTCGATCCCTTGTTCAGTCCGTCCTGTACTCCATACGAACAACACTCATTTTGCTTCTTTTTTTTTCTTCTTTTATTTTTTCTTTTTTTTTCTTCTTTTTCTTCTTCCCATTCTCCTGCCCCTTTCTTCCCCCCCTTGTTCCACTGCGGGAACCGGGTGTGAGCCGCCAGAGTCAAAACACATAAAAATCAACCCCCGAGAACGTGGCCGACTGGGGAACTCTGCTGTTTGGCTACTTGACACCTTGACAACCGAACCTAGTAACTCACGAGCCTGCGTCCTGACTCAACATGATATAAGTGTCTTATCGCCTCCTCTATTCGATCTGCCTCTCTTGTTGACTATCCCTTCCATTCGTCCATTCCGTTCTTCCACTTGCTCTCCCGCGGATCATCTTATTGCCTCAACTTTATTCTGACGGATCCTCGCCCGGCCGTACTCGATTTAACTTCGACCTCGACTTCATCTTGATTTCTTGTTTCGGCCTGCGGCCTCGACTTCTCCGGGCAGACTCTTGCGACATTTGGTCGTCGTCGTCAAAATGTCCTCCGACATGACTTACGACCAGCTGATGGCACTGGTCTACGCCATCCCATCATTACACCCCGTCGGCCTGGCCAAGGCAATCATTGGCACGCTTGTCGCCCTCGTCGCCATCAACACAATCGCCATTGTGCTTCGAATTTACTCGAGATCTGTGTTGGCACGGGCGTTTGGTGTCGACGATGCGCTGGCCACGGCAGGCTACATATGTTACCTTGTGGCTACAGTCTATGCTGTGCAGGGCTGCTACTACGGCCTGGGCACACGGGACGCCGACCTCCCCCTAAAGACGAGCACACTCTACATGGTCCGCGGTGCTGAGCTGCTGTTGTGGTGGCAGATTCCGTATGTCATTAGCATCCCCATGATCAAGAGCGCCATTGCTGTTCAGATTATGCGTCTGACGCCGTCGCTCTACTACCGGATTCCGTTGTGGTTTGTTGTCGTTGGCTCCACGTTCAACGCCCTGGCTGGTCTGGTGGCAGCACTTGTCCACTGCAAGCCCATCTCGGCTAACTGGACCGGCATGGGCACCTGCACCTCCAACGTGCCCCTTCTCGACCTGTCGTATATGTTCACGGCCGTTGCCATCGTCGCCGACTTTACCTGCGCCCTGGTCCCCTTCTTCTTGATCCGCGGTCTCAACATGAACCCTCGCCGCAAGTGGTCGCTCGTTGGTGTCCTGTCGGTCGGTGTCTCCGCCGGCATTTTCACATTTGTCCGTGTTCCCTTCTTCAAGCACTACCTCATTGCTGAGGATGCTTTGTACTACCAGGGCTACATTGCCATGTGGTCCATGCTCGAGGAGGGCGTGGGCATGTTTGCGGCGTGTCTCCCGTCGTTGCGCAAACTGTTCAGCAACTACTATGGCTCCTCCAACAAGTCTGGCCACTTGTCCGAAGCGGACGGCGTCGTCACGATTGGCGGCACGGGCGGGCCCAGAAAGGGTATTGATACCCCCTTGCAGACTCTGTCCAGCCTCTACCCGTCCTCCAAGCGTGGCCAGTTCTCGGCCACCGCCTCGGCCTCGCGCACCCAGGACCACTGGGCCACTAAAAGCAACGGCAACGGCAACGGCAACGGCGTGTCGCACAACAACAGCCGAAGCAATGGCGGCGGCGGTGGCGCTTGGGAAGCTCTCGACGACGAGGACGCGAGCAGCCACCACGGTATCATGATCCAGCGCGATCTGTACTTGCAGACGGGCGATGCGAGTCGACGCAACACGGGCCACACGGGATCTCTGAGTGGCAGTGACGACCTGCGTGACCTGAGATAAAGTGGGAGTATCATGTTGTTGTTTGGCCTTTTTTTTCGCATTCTTTTCTTAGTAGCACACTTTCATAGCGTTTTAGATATCCCAAAACTGAACAATACCATGACACGATTACTGCTTGCATATAATTTACTCGTATCATGACAGTCATTTTGCAGAATCGTTACTTAATTTAAGCCAACTGTGGACTGTGCTACCCGTCCACACCTCTACCACGGCTCGTAGACAAGACATAACGGCGTGCCGCCCACCGTGTCCATAGCCGCCCGAATGGTAGTGTTGCGGTGCAGCGGCTCAAAGCCCATGTTGTCCGTCAGCACGGCATTCGCTGTCGGCGACATGTTGTACAAGGTGTTGGTGCCCGAGATGGTCTGCCGGGCCTCCCAGTTGAGATTCTGACAGAGTAAGTGGAGGCGATCCAGATTGGCATGGTGTTGGTAGAAACCCGGCTCCAAGGCCGAGAAGTGAAAGTCACTGCCCGGATCATCGCTGATTGAATAATGGCCGCCACTGTGGACAATGTGTGGACAATGGATAAAACCAAGATGAAGTGTATAGTGAGGGAGGGTAAGATGGGTGGGTGTCATGAGAATATGGGACGAGTGGGAGTTGAGAGGCAGAAATTAGTGGCTACGATAAACAGGGATACGATTTGATCGAGCTAGAGATCATGAATGTGGCTTGTTGAGGCAATTGACAGACCTGCTGGAGAATCGTCGGCTAATCCCCTTATTTTATTCTCAGAACAGAAAGGTAGAAGACACATACAGCTGATAGAAGAGGAGATATAGACACGCACTTTCCATATACCGAGATAAATAGTGGCCCGTTTACCACGATTATGTGATTTCTGTGTCTGTTGACGAAACAAGGCAAACCACCCCAAAACGACTATAATCATCAGCGCATCCGGGCGTCCAATATACGTCTTCTTGAGGTACTCAAATAGTAAGCATCTATTCTGGGCGTAGTTCTGCTTGTACGTGAAACAGAAATAAACTGTTTTCAAAATGACAAGTATTTCTATTTTTAAAAAGGAAAAAAAAAAATTCGAGTAAGGGTTCTGTGACTAATAAAAAAAAGTTTAAAGTTCCAGAAAAATGCATCACCAGAAAGACATAAAATATTATCTACAGAGTTTCACGAGGCTTAAACATATTTTGCCGCCTTCGACTGACGTTGAAGGCTACATTTTTTCGTCGATTTGTTCCGAGTTTGGCCATCTTGATTTAGACAGCGTTTTGCGCGCCTGTCTGTTACTTTTGTGGCGGTACGGGATACATGCAGATAAAGGAAGGTCAAACTTGATCAGCTTGAATAGAACTTAAAAAGGAATTGAAAAAAAAAAAAAAATGAAATCAAGTGCAAAGAAGTAAAAACAAATTGTGATTCTAAAAGAAAAGAGAACCCGCAGAGAAAAAGCAAAAAAAGTGGACGGGCTGGGAATCGAACCCAGGACCTTTCGCATGCGAAGCGAACGTTATACCCCTAAACCACACGCCCTATTGTTGTTGTTGAGTATCTAGCTAGAAACTAGGTATATAGAGGAGAAACCAAAAAAGTGACGAAACTCACTGGGCCCACTTTGTGTTCCTTCCTAAAGAGGCAATAAGACCACTGAGAATGACAGACATCAACAGCAAAGAGAAGTCAAAACACGGCGGATTAAACGATTCATATTTTGTTCACGTCGCCAAAGCAGTTTTCGTAAAAAGTCTCAAGTTCATGATAAGCACAGCCCTGTTGATGGCGAACAGCAGGTGGCATCATACCGCTGAACAGTGACCAAACGTGAGCAACAGTGAACATGGTCGCTTGTTCACCAGAAAGGCTGCCACCATTGTTCACCATGGAACAACATCGATTTTGCAACAAATTGAACATGCATTGAGCTTCATCTCTATAGTGTGAACATACAGCTTGTACGTATGGGCAGAGTCGACTCCTATAACTACCGTCATGGCGCGCGCTCAGTACCAGAGATATTATTTTCCATCCTCATCAACAACAACAACTCTCCAGCATCTTCAACACACACAACAAACACAACATTTCTCTCTTTAGATTTCCCAAGCGACTTCAAAGACAGACAACATGAACTTCTCCATGCCTGAGGAGCTGTACCGCCCTTGTGCGGACAGCCCTGAGCCGGAGGCTCCCATCCCACCTATTGTTGACGGTGCCAACACAAGCCCCGTCCCTCCCCTTATCGTTCGGACCACCACCATCACTACTACTGCCGCTACTCGCAATGCCGACATTGCCAACCCGGATGATGACCTGATCTGCCTTGACTCGCCTCCTCCTCCTCGTCCTCCTCCTTCTTCTGCCTCTCCCGACCTCATCAGCTTCAGCCCGCGGCCCAACCCAGTCATCACAATCAACTTGCCGCAGGTCCCCGCCAACTTGACTCAGCCCCCGGCTCCTCTGCTCACTGCTCCTGACGCTGATGCCGACACCAAGTCCCAGTCCACTTCTACTTCCCACTACGACTCCAACGCTGAGAACATCGACCCCAGCGTCGACCCCAACGTCGACCCCAACGCCAACCCCAACGTCGTCGAGCACTGCCCCGGCAACTCTGACATTGACGACTCCAACCCGGACTCCTACTCGTCCGACTCTTTGCCCACAGAGAGCGACCTGGACTTGGAGGACAGTGCCGCCTACCGCACCCCCAACGTCCTCATCAACGCATGGGAGTGGGACAGCGAGGACGACGAGAAGGAGCAGGAGGGCAGCAACGAGGAGGAGAACCGCAACCGCGGCCGCTCTCCTACCCAGCGTCCCGTCCTCCAGCTGGCGCCCGGCTCGCCCGAGTTTCTCCGCGACCGCGACAACTTTGCCACCCAGGGCGGCTCCGGCTTTACTCCTGTCGCTGGTGGTGGTGTCGCCGGTGGTGGTGACGGCAACGGCGGCAACGGCGACAACGGCAACACCAACAACAACGCCATCACGGACACGCAGCGCCAGCGCAACCGCCGGGTCAACCTCGACAAGCTGGCCGGCCGGAACCTCCAGGGCTGGCGCCGCAAGCGCAACCGGCTCAACAACGAGCTCTCTCCTTTAGCCGCCTGGGACGATGTCGACTATGACGTCCTGGAGCGGCACGAGCAGGCGGAGATTGCCAAGGAGAGCATGGCAGGCCCATCGTCTGACCTTATCGGCCGGCGCGAGTTTACCTCGGCCGGCTACATCTACAGCCGGGATCCCGTGCAGGCCCACCGGCCGCCGGCTTTCTGTCTAAGCAAGGCCAACCTAAAGCGGTTCGAGAATCGGACGAACCCGCCCAAGGAGAAGATGGAGAAGGTCGAGGAGAAGATTGAGACCATCCAAGAGGAGGGCGAGAAGACTGAGGAGAAGAAGGAGGACAAGGCCGAGACGGTCGAGGAGGAGAAGAAGACGGAGGAGAAGAAGACGGAGGAGAAGAAGACGGAGGAGGAGAAGAAGACGGAGGAGAAGAAGACGGAGGAGAAGAAGACGGAGGAGGAGAAGACGGAGAAGAAGCTTGACAAGGGCAAGGGCAAGATGGTCGCCACGATCGAGGACGACCCCTTCATGTAAGTGCCCCTTCTCACTAATCAACCTTCTACCTGAACAACCACCTAGATTGTTAAATGGGTTGCTAACATTTCAGGAATATTTTGTCTTCATTTGTTGTTGATCAATTTTCTATTTATACAGTATTTCCTTTTTTGTCGCTTATTTTTATTTCAATATCATTACTTGAAAACGCATTTTCACACCAAATAACATAACTTAACGTGACATTTGCGTCTATAACACCTTCATCAATCGTGACTATTTGTGCAAACTCTACGGAGTACTGACAGTAGAATAATACTGCAATACACTGCTCATTGTGATCTCATGCTGGGCTGGTACAGTAACTGGCATACTTGACTAAAAGCCATCGCTGAACCGTCGCTGTAGACTTTGCGAGATGCCTCACTGCAGAGTAGGACAGTAGGACAGCAGCTAAATAAAGACTTGCAATACTTTGATATCTCTCCTACAGCAATGAATCACTACCTCGATCTTCTCAAGACTCATTTATCTTTACAGAAATCTTTACAGAAAGCACCAACTCCAACGAGGAAAACAATAGTACGGAGTACTTTTATTGTGCCGCAAGAACATCCCTGAAAAACCGTTGAGAAGAAGCGCCCCAGGCACCCACACCCACCTGAAGGGGCCCCTCCCATCAAACTGTTTAGCGTCCGGGGTGCCTAACTAAATGGGCCTTTAGGGCCTGGAAGCGCCCCACGAGAGCTCTTGACGGGCCCGCTAAAGTCACTCTGTGTAGCCAATCACGACACACTATTCCCCCAACTAGCTCCGTCCCGCCAATCATTCCGCATCCGACGTCTCTCCTCATCCTCTGCCCATTCGTCATTTCTCTCCTCTCTCCGTCTCGGCACCCCAACGAGCCAGCCAGCTTCCATCTCTCCCGACCCAACAACGACCAAGGCTGCGCATGCGCTGTCCCCTCAGCAGAGAAGGCTGTATATTCGACATTTCGGCATTTCGACATTCACTCAGCATTTCTGATCTCGACGGCCGGCCCGGATAGCATCTCCTGCATCTATTTCATTTCTCGATCATCGACAATCCCCACCTCGTTTGCTGACGACCCGATGTCTCCGTAATCCGGCACACCACCTTTTCCCTCGCGTTCCCTCCACGATCCTCCACGGGCTCTGCCCACCCACCGTGGCCATGGATTTTGACCCAAAGCACGACCAGGCGCTCGACCTGCCGCTTCGTTTTCCCGACGACCCCATCGACGAGCCGACGACGTCTTCACAGCAGTCACAACAACAGCAGCCACCTTCCTCGGCGTCGATGCGCCGGCAAAAGTCGCCAGATCCACAGCAGCAGCAGTCACAGCAGCAGTCACAGCAACAGTCACACAAGTCGCCAGTACCAGGACCAGCGCCTTCATCCCCACCTCCGCCTCAACCCACATACACCGTCTACATCCGCGTGCCGGCGCCGCGCAACGGCTTTGTCGACCCGCCGGACGTCGACTGGAACAAGGAAAAGGACGACGCGCTGTGGCGCATCCTCTCGCGCGCGTCGAAAGACGACATCGACTGTGGGTGTCCCTTCTCTGCCGCTACCAGCCAAGCAATGAATGCAAGCAATGAATGGAATTGACTAACATGTGCCACAGGGGAAGACTTGTATGACCGCCGACGCCCCGACTCCCCCTCTCCCCGTCTGCATTTTCACGTCTGACACACACTGACACACACTGACACACTCTGACTATACAGAGCCCAATCCTTTGATGCGACCGTCGGCTTTCTCCTCATCCAGGCCACCATCCTCACCGAACGCCATGTCTCGCAAGTCCGCGCGCAGACACGCAAGGTGGCGACGCTGGGCGCCAATGCGAATACAAACGCCAGCACTGCTGGAGCCGGCCGTGACTCGCCGATGGACTCGCCTTTGTTGACCTCGGAAGCCATGGGCCGGACACTGTCGAGCGGCGGCGGTCCTGGCGGCGGTCCTGCTGGCGTGCGAACTGCCTCAGCAGAGACCATGCGGCGGACAGCGTCGGCCGGCAGTCGGGCACCGTACCGCGGTGGAACGTCGCCGAGCGTCGGAGGAAGCAGAAGCGGTTCGCGCCGTCCGTCGATGGAAGACAGCCAAGTCCGACCGTCCCGGCCTCCTGTGCGGCCGTCTCTCGAAACCATCTCATCTTTTTCACCCGACAAGCCTATTGCGACGACGACGACGACGACACTGCCTGTTGGCCGAGGCCACCCGTCCGCACGCCTACAGTCGCCTCTGCCGATCCGCCCGGCCCGGCCGACTGACACGGACAGTCGGATGAATCCGTTTGGCTCGGATGGCGAAGAAGGTGTGGGTATGTACGGCGGTGAAGACAAAGGCGGCCGTGAGCCCCAGTCGCCGGCTGCCACGTCCGACTCGGATTCGTCGTCCTCCTCCTCGACACCATCTGAACCCGTCATGTCACGCATCTTCCGACGCCCACCGGGACATGCCCCACAGCCGCAACAGAAACAACAACAGCCATCGTCACGAGTCCCGTTGTCAGGTAGACAACGCGGCAGCAACAACACGGCCGAAGGCGATTATGGCGTCATCGGTCTGGGCATCTCGTCTGGCGGATCTGATGAAGGCGATGCCGACGCCGACGGCGATGGCGAGGAGTCTGAGACTCAGGCGGCATTCCTGCGTTTCAAATCAAACACGGCAAAAGCACAAGGCGCTGCGGCTGCCAACCAGCGTCCTCGCCACCACCACCACCACCACCACCAGAAACGCCGCTCGACTGCCGACTCTTCCTCACCCTCCTCGTCCGCGTCGGCATCGCCCACCACAAAAGCATTTAAAACGCCGACCGTCGCGGCCGCTACAGCTGCAGCTGCAGCTGCCGGCCCCTCTTCATCAGCCAGCGCCGCCGCCGCTGCCCGTCTCCAGTCGTCCCGCAAGCCTCTTTCTGGCGGCGGTATCCGCTCTCCACCGCGTCTGCAAAAGATGGCTTCGTCGGCAGCGGCATCTCGCAGTCCCGCCGCTCGTGCCGCTGTAACAAGGGGAATGCCGGGCATCTCCCATGAAGGCAGCGAGATCGGCACCACGCCTAGCATCGGTAGTAGCTTTAGCGATTTGGACGATGTCTCGTTTACGCAGTCCGTGCTCGACGAGGCCCTCGGCAGCAAGGTCGAGGATACGGCCGTGACGCCGAATCCCAACTCCAACAATGCGGGTGATCCAATGTCGTCGTCAGCTACTCGGCGGCGGTAGTCTCTTCTCTTCTCCATTTCTTTCTCCTTGGCTGTTCTGTTACTTGCTATTTGGGCCAACGATATCATTGCATGGTTATGGCGTTTTGTTGCACATATTACACATATTCTCTATTCTTCTCTAATACATTCTTTATGTGTTAATGTTATTTGCTACATTAGTTCATATGGGGCGGCTTGCTTTACAGTGCCTGTGTTGGCGCTCTTCGAGCAGGCCACTGGCGCTCTTTCCTCGACCGTTTTGTTAGTGTCCAGGCGAACTTGGTAGTACATCGCGCCTTCACTCTATTTGACGATGTACCTTCCTTCCCTCCTTCCCTCCTTCCCTCCTTCCCTCACTGTATCATTCTCTTGAGCAACTTGCTTAGCCAACAAGAGATGAATACAGCAAGAACCTCTTCTAGCCTACGATCCTACTGACATGCTTTCTTCACCCCTAAACATTTGTTTTCATCAAGCATCATCTTCCGTCAGCCAGAACACCACCGCATCGCCATCCGTCATCATCGCCCGAGCATCAACAGCAGCTGCATCGAGACTCTCTGATCTTTTGTATCAAACATATCCAACAAACCCCACCCTTCAGCTCTCCCTGTCAATGGCCCCGTTGCATGCCAAAATGTACGTACAGATTGCCTGTCGAGCTTCTTGCATATGCACATCTTCTTACTGACATTTCCAAGGCCTCCACACGCTGCATCCCATCCCCTCTCCCGCCGAGACAGCTCGGGCATGGCCGAATCGTTCTTAAAGTTTTTCGTGACAGCTTTGGCCGCCTTCATGTGCCTCATCTTGGTGTTGTGTATCCTCTTTGTTTTGGGCGCAATCGTCTGCATAATCTTCGGCATCAAGGATCCGGCGGCGTCCTTTGGACGCGCTCGCTCATGGTGTGCAAAGACCTGTGGTCGAGGCCTCCGGGCATGCGGGCGGGGAGCCAGATGGCTCTTTTGTCTGCCCTTTGGCCGGAAGAACCGCATTCGTCGCGACGATGGACGTGACGACAGCGAAATGCTGCGGCATGCCGAGCATGCCGCGCAAGCCGAACAGGCCGAAGAACTTCACCAGGTGCAACTTGAAAGACTGTCACAAAACCAAGAAGAGGAACAGCCACCTATATGCTCGCGCCCACCCATCTGCTCGCCGACACCGATGGACTCTCCCGCACAAAAAATTGGCACGCCTGTCAGAAACTCTGCCGAGCAGCCACAGACCGATCCACCGCCCAGCTATGCCCGCAACGACCCCGTTAACGACGTCAACTTTGATGTCGATGCGGATGCGGTGAATCCATTTAGCAGCGACGATGATGACGATATCACTCTCCTCGGGGAGAAGGATTGGAATAACCAAAGTGATGGGGCTCCCGGACCATCTGGAGGCCGGACTACGTGAGGGCAGGCTGCTGGATAGGAACATGACAGAAGGACTATGGGTTCAATGTTGTCATAATTTCTTTTGGGAAGGCTTTGGCCCCAAGCTGAGCTGGTTACGACTTGTATCCGCAGTTACCATATTTGTGCTGTTCGTGCTATTTGGTAGATAGACGAGCTCCTTTCTATCGTGAGGATGTTGGAAACAATCCGGCTATGGGCGGCATAGCTTTTCCCTCACAGCCACTATCGAACAGTGTACCGTAATGTGCATTTCTGCCTCGCTTCGACGGTCTGTTATTGGCTTCAAGTAAAGCCAATGGCTGCAGAAGAGACCATCAGTAAGGTGTAAATACAAGTTGACGAGTTATCTACAAGTAGTGGAAGGTGAACTACGTCACGTAAGGTGATATTTTGTGCATCCCTGGAGAGATGGGAGTACCCGTGCACTACGTAAAATAAGCTTTTCTACCCCAGATCTGCCCACAAGTTTGATGGTACCGAGCACAGTATAGAGTGTGATGGCGAGATATATAAGGCTGAGTGCACACATGATACCACTTACTGATGGCTCCAACATGACGAGAACTAAGAACTATTCGGCCATACAAAGTCGTCGAGTCCGTCACTGTCACAATCATATGCACTGTGCGCCTTACACACCTACACAATCATGAGGCTACAGAACTCAGCCTCGTCTGCACGTCTTCTAGGTCTTGAAAATCAAGAGGCGGTAGCTGAGTTTTCTTTGCGTTGCTTAAAGCTGAGGCAAGTAGTTATCGTACACTTTTCTTCTAGATGTGTACATGACATCCCGCACATGATGAAGCCCTGCCCTGCATAATTTTTCTCTTGTGATAATTGAAGAAAATAATAAACCTGCACACCCTAGTCTTCCCTTCTCTTGAACTCAAACTTTTTTTATTCCTCTATTCATCTTTCCAACTAGATTTACACTACGCACCACACCATGAAAGCCAACGTCAACGTCAACTCAAAACAATCAACACTACACCACGACACGGTATCTTAACGAACGATATCAACCATTTGCTATCTACAAATAGCAAACAAATTTTTCAACATACACAGACTCCTATAATCTCCCGAAACACATACACAAAAAAACACCTTCCACAGTGGTTTCCGTGGCTATTATGAGTGCCACTACCATGATCGACGCCGTGGCAATCGTCTGTTGGAGCCTGATCGGCATGGCTGCCGGAGTCGTTGCTATCGGTATCCTCGGCTTTTGCTGTGAAATCAACTTCTGCGGCATCCCCTGGCTCATCAAGAAGATTTTCCAGGGTATCTGGTGGGTGATCACCAAGATTATCATGGGCATCATTCTGTCGCTTGCAGCAGTTATCTGGGGCATCGTCTACGGCGCGGTCTGGACCTACAACAAGGCCGAGGCCGGTGTGCGTGTCGTGCTTTGTCTGCCGCCAAAGAAGAAGAAGGCCAAGAGCAATGACCTTGAAATGGGCAATATGCAGCAACATGTCGGGTTTGCCGAACGCGCCGCCGGCGCGGGCCTGTTGCCCAACATTCGGAAACCCGTACCAGCAGTCAACGTTGCGCCCAAGACGGCCCCGAAGGAGCTTGCTAAGCCCATAACGGCCATCCAGACCATTAAGCCTGGAGGAGCACCTGCCCGCGGCTCTCTCGGTTCTCCCCGTCTTGCTTCCTTGGCCGTCAACCATGAGGATGTCTACAGTGCGGCACGGAGACTGGCCGAGATCCCACGTGTTCCTGTGGACGAGCGAGCACCTGCCTCTGCCGCTGCCGCTGCCGCTCCGGCACTGAACATCAACAGCCAAGGCAACCAAAACGACGACCAAAGAGAAGAGGGGAACCTCGCCCTTCCCGACAGTGACAGTGAGTCAGGATCGCTGCCACCACTCGAGGATGGTGATGATGAGTCGTTGGTGTCCATGCCAACCAGACAGGACGGCCGGGCCCACTCTTTCTAAAGAGTGAGAAGAATTTTGAAATAAGTTTATGATCTCTGTTTAATTTGTACCCTAGAGAAGATATACCCTTTGATCTTTTTAGGACCTTTTCTTTCAATAAACTGTTAGGGATGATTAGATCTACAGTAGGCAATTATCAAATCACAAAGCTATTAAAAATATGGAAGAACCAGTTGGCATGATATATTATGAAATTGTTATGTAGAATAGACTAGATGGTATCTCATACAAAGTCCAAATAAGATAGCACAAAACGCGAAGCAGATCTATATGTAGAAAAAAAAAATGAAAAGTCTCAGTCATACAAGATGTCATCGTCATTTGTGTCGTGATGAATGACATTGTGGCTTGCAGCATCTTGTCGCTCGACAGCTTCAGTGCCATTTCTGGCATTGTC
Organism: Sporothrix pseudoabietina; assembly: GCA_019925295.1. NCBI lineage: Eukaryota > Fungi > Ascomycota > Sordariomycetes > Ophiostomatales > Ophiostomataceae > Sporothrix > Sporothrix pseudoabietina. The sequence continues at coordinate 2,454,829 of JADHKS010000001.1, read as the reverse complement.
CATAGCTGTCCGTAAGGGAGACGTAGAAGATGACGAAGAGGGCGTAGTTGCGGCAGGCCTCGGTGGAAAACTCGAGACTTCACCGAACAGAGGTCGATTGCCAGAAACAGTGTATCGAGGTGGGTCTGAGTTCCCGATCCCATGATCCGGAGAGGAGTTGTCGGCAGAGCGGCTGCGCACAAAGGCAGGTATGTATGAGGCGCCGTAATCATCGTTGTCATGGCCGAGGGACAAGATAGGAACGCTGGGATAGTCGTCTTCTTCAGTGTCTTCATCTTGATGATTTGAAGCGGCATCAGAGTTGTCGTCTACACAGCCAGTGTATGCATCAAAAACAGAAACATCGTCGCCGACATTGGTCGGGGTGTGATCCGGGCTGGGAACAGATTCTCGGACAGATCGTCTTTGCGCCTCGACTTGCTGCTCAACATGCGTAAGAAGGCTCTTTAGTAGATGAATTTGATGCTGATGCTGCATGTACTCGAGTTGGGCTAGCTGCTCGTTCTGGATTAGAGATTGCTGTGCGAGGATCTGACGCTGGTGCTGCAGCTTTTGCTCTTGGTAAACCTGCATAATCCTGTCCTGCTCTTGGCTCTGCCTTTGCAGCTCGAGCTGATACTGTTGCTGTTGATGGTAGCGCTCGTACTGTTGCCGGGCCATATCATTTTGTTCTGCTAGAGGTGCCGGCGGCAACGAATGCAGCGCCTCCAGCAATGTTGTATAACCCTCGTTCGGTGCACCGCTTCGGAGCCATGGGTCTCCCTGTATTCTTGGCACGGAGGTTGGAGGTGGAATTACCAGTACGGGCAATGTGGGTCGAAGCGGTTGAGGCGCTATTATATCGGACTGCTCCAAGGATGGCAGTGCCATGCTGTACGGAATCGGTGGGCCGATGGTCGGCTGGACAAGCTGCCTCGCCGGTTCATATGGAGGAGGCGGTGGGGGCGCTTGAGATAGTGACACTGGTTGATTGTCGGTTTGCCGAGCTTGTTCAAGAAGTCGGTCATCTCGATGGCGCTGAGAGTGAGAGACTGGGTCCGGGGCAGGAGGGGCGTTGAAGACGGTGCCAAAGTTGGGGCCAGCAGAGGTCATTGTGTTTCGCGTGCCCGGGATATCGATATAAACATATCCCTCTCCATTGGACCGCCGGGGGTTCGTCGTGCCACCCTGGCGGCGAATACGCGTGATCCTTTCAAATGGACGGCGGAGTCCGCCTTGAAGTGTGACTTCGGAGGTGTCACTACCAGGAGGCTGGTGCTGATCGTGGCTGTAAAAGGGAGTCCCACGTGATACACGAAGACGTGCTGCCAATTCGCGTCGACTTTGCTGCTGCTGGCGGTGGTAGACGAGATCGAGGTGCTGCAGCACAAGTTTCTCCAGGGATCGAGCCCCGTTCTCACTGACGTTGTCATGGAAGCGTGAGGCGAAATCGATAAACTTCTCATGCAGTATATTCTCTTCAAGTAGCAGGTCGGTGACGTCGTTGCAACCAATGGCTGCCAAAGGCGGTACCCGGCGCCTGTCTTGCTGTTGGTCAAGCCCTCCAGGTGTGTTGCTCATCGCGTCAGCTGGCGTAGCAAAAGGCTGAGATGATTCTTTGTCTGCGTCTGAGACAGGCTGAACCGAAGAGATGTGTGAAGTACTAGGGCGTGTATCGTCAACAGTCGTGGATTGGGGAGGCATATCGCCGGTGGGAAGTAAAGGCCCGCCAGTCGAAGATGGAGTATCGCACAACGGGTATGGGCTGTAGGGCCGGATGGTGACCTCAACAGGAGTGAATGCAGCGCAGGTCGTCGGGGTTCTTCGCAATATACGGGCAGTCATAATCGGAGCGTTTGGGGGATGTGTATTTACTTCTTGAGCGCCTGCATCGTTTATGGTTAGTGCGGGTTGGGGTAAAAGTAAGGGGCGGGTTGGTGCTCGTAATATTGGTATGGCGCTCTATATGATGACTGACCCGACGACTGCTGCTGTGGTGGAGGCGGTGGTGCGCTCGGTGAAAATGTGTTAACTGAACACACTGGCTCGCTCACACCAGCATAATTTTGTGCCGGAAGCATGGGGGATAGCTCAAGCAATGGTTGGGGTTGTGGCTGTTCTGTATGCACTGTGTTCTCAGCAGGGTTCTCAATACCCTGAAAGAGACGATCAAGCCGGTGCATGGCGAAGTTGAGAGGTGGTTCTCCCGGAGCGACAGGAGGAAGACCGGCGCCGGCTTCCTCTGCTGCTTGCCGAGTTTCTGTGGCGTAAATCTCCATTGCATAGCTGGCCTCGGCGCGGGTTGGAAAGACACCGGAGTATGCAAGAGCACCAGTAGCGCCGCGTTGGGCACGAACTGTCGACATGAGCTGCACGCTGCGGTCCAGATATGGCTGAGCTTTCAGGAAGTCGATGGAGACATTGTTGGCAAGGTCAGTCAGGGTGTTGTAGATCATCCAGAAGATTTCGCGGCCCTCGGTAGGTGCTCTTCGTAGACCGCGGCGGAGGCCAAAGGCCAACATGAGGGATGTCAACTGGCAGCCAATCAAGTTGAGGACAGTCATGACTTGGTCTCTGTCTGGCACTGGAAAGGCAGTATTGCTCTCTTGGGGATCGAAATCGAACATGTAACAGTGCGCATAGAGTGAATGGAACACGTCGGCGCCAGATGACTCGGCCTCAGAGCCATGGGATTGTCGGTATGACCATTGATAGAAGACACATTCTGGTGGAGGGATGTGGCACATGTCTTCGAAGATCGCCCGGAGATGCTCGAGGCTGGCGATGGCTGCTTGCTCGAGATCGACAGGAGTGGCGCTAGGGTTGTCCCGTACAAAGATCTTAAATCTTTCTCGTGCATCCCTGCAAAACTGGAGGTCTTCGTGTGTAGTCGGATATTCGAGCAGGCCCAGCCTCCGCTTACCGTTGCTGCTTTCGGTGGCAAAGTGTAATGAGTGCATTGAGCGGACGGATGGAGACGGCTGGCCGGTGCTTCTTGAGTAGATGGCGCCTGGGCTGTATCCCGGATGTGAGTCGCGCGGCGTTATTGGCGAGGTCGCCGAAGGCACGTCTGATGCGGGCGTCGACGTCGACTCGACCATATCTGGGGTGAAGGCAAAATGCGCCATGTTGGAGATGTCCGTGAGTTATCGTGGGGAAAAAAAATAATAAAATAAAAAAAATCCGCGATATCGTCTGCGACAAGCAACAGAAAGGCTCTATTTTTATTAGATGCAAAGTCTTGACGACAAGTGCCGGAAGCTAGAAAGAAAAGCGACTAGCGGTAGAATGGACGGCAAAGGGATGAAACAAACAAGCTGAAAGTCTAGAAGTCGTCGTATGAAGACGACGCGGCGTTGAAAGAAAAACAAACCCGGTGTGACACACGGTTGGGGTAATTCTGCAGGGTCCGTCGCAAATGCCGCTGGTATGGTACGGTGGAAGGCAAAGTCGGACAATCTAGACCGAGCCGGAACGAAAATTCAACGGGAACCAGACTTTTTGGCAGAGTGGTTGACAACAAGATAATAAGGCGACAGAGAAGAGACAAGTGATAGATCGAAACGACGATTTGTCGTTGAGATGAGATTGTTGGTTCTTCGCGATAGGGCTTAGATCAAGATGTGAGACGGGGTTGCTACAGGCATGTTTTTGAGGCGTAACTGGGGAATGAGGCCGAGAAAGTTTGTGAAAGAGGGGACCACGATCCTACTTATGTCGAAGAAAGGGGAATACAGAGAAAAGGGGGAGAATGGAAAACTATGAACGAGTTGAGAGAAAGGGAAGGTAGCAAACAGATACAGAGTCAAATGGCCATTCTGGGAAAGGGCGATGGAGGGCCATAATAATGGAAGGATGTCCCGAACAGAGAGGGAAGGAACGACGGGACGAGGAGGGATAGTCAAATGGAAGGAGCGACAACGGCAGGAATGGCAAGTGCGATAGTAACTTACGTCGTACTCCGTACTCCGTACACACTCATTTTCACACACGTTTCTGCAGAAATCCGTGGGACAATTGACGACAGAAGGGAACGGCATGCAGATGGGCAAGATGCAACATGCAGCACAATACAGCGTAGCCTCGTGTCCTTCCTGCATTGGGAGGTGCCCAGTGTGCGTGTGGGGCCGTCACAGTACACCTCTCAGTGTGACATTCATGGCCGCTGTAACAGGCCGCTCACAGCTTTACGATTTCGTCAAAACGGGTTGTCAAGCGGGCTGCTCACAAGGTGAAGATGGAGATTTCAATAGCAGTCGTTAAGAAAGTTGGCTGACAAAAATCAGACAATAAATCGACGAGAAACGAGAGAAAAATACCAGACGAAAAAAAGAGGAATGAAAGCATAATTTCCGTCGTGAGGCATAGCCGTGTACTTTCGATAAGAAATTCACAGACGCCCGTCTCCTATGCCTCATTCAGATGATTTCAGCACTTCAGCAGACTCAGCAGACCATTTTTCTCACCGCCGTCACCACACCGTTTCACACACCCACACATCCACACATCTCATGCACCCTCCCGCATGCACACACACACAAACACACATATGGAGAGGCCAGATTTCACATACATTGCATTTTCCCTTTTTTGTGCTTCACTTTTTTGCTCTATTCATCCACCTGTTTTTGCTTTTGAGGATTTAATCTCCCGTTGTTCGAGTATTCCTCCGTGGCCGACTTAAGAATGCAGGGAAGCAGAAAAGCATGCACAAAGAAAGAGACGAAAAAGACGAAAATCAAGAATTGAAGCTCAGCAGATGCACACGGGATGTGACGAGTTTGCCGCAACGATCGGCGATTGGCTGGTCGGACGAGCTCGTGAGCATCAAGGCCGCAGGTGCAAAGCTGTGGGAAGCTGGTCGTCTGCGAGGGTGGGAGCGGCGGCTACAGCACGCAGGGTGGGAGGCCCGTGGCTGGGGCCGACTACGCCGAAAGGGCCAAACAGGGCTAGACTGTTGATGCACCAACAAGCAACAACACAGGTGCAGGAAGAAAAGCAGGGGAAGGTGATGAAATAGCTCGTTGGAAAGTAAGGATATTTTGTTGGCCATGATAAAAGAGGTGAATTAGAATGCAGAAACACGAGAACAGCTCGTCGGCACGGTATCGGAGATGTTGGTCAGTGTAAACCTTGTAAAGCAGACACATCTTCAGGACACAGCCTTGATAATTACGAGTTGAGAAGTCGTTAAATAGACGCGGGCGAGAAAAAACATAGAAGGAGAAGTGACAGAGTTGCTAAGTATATTGAAATATTCACAGACTACCAGGATCTGTAGCGAAGTTTTCGGTTCAAAATTCCACCACATATGAAGGGCATCGTTCGTCTTCTTTCCTCATCTTTGTGTCACAGTGCGCGGCATCAAACAGAAATAAACAAAACAAACAAATGTCCATGGCGGATGTCTCCTGCCCCCGAGTCTCATTGACAGTGCCTCGTCATGTGCGACCGAAACTGGCACAATTTTGTTCTGCTCCCTTCCGTCTGTAATAGTAGGACACGTCACAAGTCACAATTGTTGGTCACTCCAGACGGGCGTCTCATGTATCTTATTTGTTAACGTTTAGCCAAGCCAGCCTGGCCTTCTTCTCATTTTTCCTTTGCTGGCTTGCATAAATTCACTCGTCTTCTGTAGGTTTCTCCCGCTCTTCGGTGCATCCCAAGTCTTGTCTGTTGGTTGTTGAAACATTGTTGTTTCTCATTCTTGCTTTCTCCGAGAATCTTTGGTCATACTGTTGCCCATGCTTTTGATTCATGCCGTCTCTTCTTGCCTCTACGGGAAGGGAATGGACGTCGACAAATGCGGCTATCGGAGCAACTATTCCAGCTCATAGCCGGGCCTGGCAAGGCGACCCGGAAAGCAGCCCTCCTTGTGTCTCCAATTTCCTCCCGCAATACGATCACTCTAATAAGCCGTGATATCCTCTGGGGGTTATCTCGGTTCTCATTGTCCGTGAACAAGTGATGGGTCCACCGAACAACCAACCCAACATCCCCGCGTGGGGGCTCTTCATTTTCATTCCACTGACATGCACATGAATTGCGCGAATGTTCCCCCGAGGAAATGCAGGGCGGCTAGGCTTGGTATCTTGTTTGAAATATTGGAACAGGAAAATTGCAACAGGCAGAGAATATTCACTTCGACCATAGATATCAGATGTACGAGACCGGTCAAGACGTAGAGTCTTAAGACGGTTACTTCTACTCCTATTTCACAACAAAAAAGTTATCAATATCACAAAAGCCATTGATGTCTAGGGAGGTAAGGCGAGATATGTCTATCAAAGAAGCAAGTGCACCGTAGACCCTTCACTTTGTGTGCGGGGACTAGAGGAGGGGAATATGCAAGACGGTCAAAGCACAGTGCACCTTGCGGTCGTAGTTGTTCAAGTGTCAAGTATCATGTGGTGTCATCGTTTACCAAACTTCGCTCATAAGTCTATGTACAGGACGACTTCTGGCGATCTCGTTCTGCCGTCCGTCCTCCCAGGTTGTGGTGCCGCTAGGCAGGCCACGAGGTAATAAGGTTGGTTTGGTGGAGCCTGTACAAGGTCTGGATCCTGGTGTACGGCGCCCCCCTGGCTAGAACGTACTGGGCCGGCATCCGGCCAAGGTAACCATATCGCCATGCCATGGCCAGCTTACTGTGTAAAATAACAACGGGCACTGTAATAGCTATGGTTCTTTACGTCTCTACTCCATCATATTATAGTCATCGACCATTACATAGGTTGTGAGAAAAAGGCCCTTATAAATGAAAATTTCTTGTTGATTAGACTCCCTGGGACAAGATGCTGGGCTCTCAAAAACAGGGCTTTATTTGTCGGACAACAATAGATGGATCTGCGATATTGATACCACTACCTTGATATCCCCGCAGCAGCCCCTCAACGCCTCAACTTCAGCCCTCAACAAATACTACATTGGAAAGCTATGTATCTAAAATGGCGGTGAGCGTAAAGCTGCACATAAGTCTTCGTTTTGATTGTACCCCAGGTAAAACCAGCCTCCCACAAGAACAAGTCTTCTGCCCTTTACAGCAGCTTTTTTACACTCGTGTTTGAATTGCCCAGGTCTCGTCTTGGGACCCAAAAAGAGTAACAAGCCCAAAAACGAAAATTTGCCGCTGCTACGCGTATCTGTCAAACAAGTCATTTAAACTTGATATCAATCTTAGACCAAGGTCCGAATCCTCGGGAACGAGTCCAAGGTATTTTGGCGTCCACTACCAAATCGTGAGATCCTTGTCCCTGCCCTGAAAGACCCATTAAAACGGTCCGAGGCGGATGTGGAGACACTAAGAGATACCGAACAAAGAAAAGTACCCTCAAAGCCTGCTCCGTATCTTCAGAATATCGCGAAGAAATCTGTTGAAGAAGATGCAGAAGCAACCAACGGCACTTAAGACAGTTAACCTTAACTACCATGCACCGCCAAAAGTCTGGTGAGGCGTTTACGGAATGCTTTTCCCGGATGTTGAACGCAAGGGGAAATACAAGCAACGAAAGCAAGTCTTCGGAGCATCAGAGACCCAGTGGGAAGACCAGCGTACCGACCAAGGCCGAGCTTGTTGATAGCTGTAGTTTATCAAATGGTGCAAGGGACAATGTAGAAATCACAGCTATCAAGATGTCTACTTCAGTATGTCGTATGGAGTAGACAAAAACTGATTGCAAATCCAGTAAGGAGTACACCTCGCTTTCCTCCTTGCCTGTTCTGTCTTACTTCGTAGTCCTTTGCTTCTCAGCCCTTTTCTCCTCCACACGGAATCTTCCCTGTCGGACCCGCAAACACCGTTCTCCCACTTTTTTGCTTTCAAACTACCACACCTTCGCTCTTTCATCCTCTTCTTCGAATCTGTCTACAGGGCCCCGCCAAGACTTGCCATTCTCAGACTCGAAGGCAGTTCAGCTGTTGCAGGTGTACCATTTGCCCTGCACTTTTCTGACTTTTACTTTATTTTTCTCTCGTTCTGCCGCCCTTCCGCACAACTGCACATTGTTGGGAAATGGCTTCTTGAATAAGTTTATATTCTCTTGGCCATTTCCCTTCCATGTCCCTTGCATGTTTAATCACTACACGGGGAAAGCCTTCCCACACATGGCCTCTTACCCATCTTCATTTAGCAGTGTTTTCTCACACACTGACAATCCTGCATGCCTTGCCATGTTGCAAAGGAGGCCTTCACCGCCCTCTTGTCAGCTTTGATGTGTGTTTCTCGTTTTGCCCGACATTCGCCCATTTGGCCCATGCAGCATTCTCCCTTGCATCTTCATACCCATTTTGATACTCGTATTCCTCTTCACGTTCCGCACCGGTGCATATTGTCCACAGAACAAGCCAAGCATAAGAAGCGTATCTAAGACATATCCAAACAAAATACTTCCAAAATGAGTATGGAAACACATTTTTACGATGAAGTCCGCCAACCTTGCTATCCTCTTTTGCTTGCCCACGCCCCCCTTCCTACCTCTCTGCTTCACCGAAAAGAGGCTTTATGGCTGCATCCAGTATTGCAAATAGTCGGTCTCGTTGGTGGCATGGCTCTCTGGTGGGATGGCCTATGTCCTGTTTTGCATCGCGTGTGAGACATCCTAGGGAAGCGTTGTAAAGCTCTTAACCGTCCCAAACAGGGCCAAAATGGAGACATCCAAAGACAAATGAAGACAGCCTGTGCATGGCAAGTCGCCAAATGACCTGACCGGTCCCCAAGCGAGCATGCCCAGGCCAGTCTAGGCTTGCCAACCGACGACGCCCCTCCCCATAAATTCAAACTTTATCAGTCCCACTGACGGCCTGTAATCCTACCCATAATGGCGTCGATGACACTGTTAGTTAGTAGTGCTTTGCTTCCGCGTGCAGTAGCCCCGTCGTTCTAGCGCTTCTGGCGTGTTTCTAGCCCACTAATGTGTTTCCTATTGGCCCTGATACAGTTCTGCCTCTTTTTGTCCATTTCCTTTTTTCCTCACCGTGTCAGTATCGCGAAGCCAGGGAGGCTGTCGAGGAATGCCTCCCCGCCGTTTACCACGCGGGCAGGGTAAAACAGGCTGTGCCTATCTTTGCTTCGTGTTAGAATGGGTTCACTCAAGTAAGGGTTTGTTTAGTCGGGCAAACATATCCTCATGGATATCACGAGGGGTGTAAAAAGTGGCAGATGGTGATCGCGCAGCCCATCGCGCTTTCCTAATTTGGTTGTAATCCATATCTCGTACGAAGTCCGTCCGCTCTTTCCTCATTTGCGATTTGCTCTTTCCTGTCTCGCTCTTTTCTTCCTTTTGCTTTTACTTGAGTCCTTCGCACGTTCCTTTGCATCTAGCCCCGACGCTCTCCTTTCCCTCTTCTCCCACATCCATTAGCAGCTCCCATTCCACTCAATCTTCTGTTTTTCTCTTTTCTTCAACCTCTTTTTCCGTCCTCGACCTCCCCCTGCACCAGCGCCTATTTCACGCACGCCTCGCAAGAAAGGAGCTCAGCTCTGACTCGTGTTTTACAATCTTCTTTCATGTGCCTATCTCCCCGCGTTTTTTTAGACAAAGCTTGCTGCCAGCCCGGTACGTTTGCTCCTTTCCATTACCAGTCCAGAATCCTGCTTTGCCAATGGCCACTTACTTACTACATCAATCTCAGGGTTACACCGCCGTGCACAGAACGACAAGCTTGAGTAGATCTATTCCCATTTGCCTCCAATCACAACACTTCCCACGACAAGGCCTACCGATAGACTTCCTCCCGCACGACAGTTCATGCAAATTGTAGACGATAATTGCACGCACGTCAAGCAGCATCATCACCCATGACCTCGAGATATTGGTGCTGGCTCCCACATGATGATCGCTTGATCTGTGATGAAACTTGTTTGGGCCCTTTTCGCCATTCTCTGCAACCAGCATCCGCCGCAAGAAGCTTAGATGACAGCTCGGAGTTGAACCCACAAAGCCACGGCGTACCGGCCTTCTCTCTTCCCCATTGCCCAGTTGATCAAGGAGTAGTGGCGTTTCTCTGCGAAGAGGCGTTACGACTGGACAGCGTCTTGAGCAACTCAGAGCCTTCCACGTCTTTCTGGACTCCACGACAATTTGATTTTGAGCAACCGTCGATTTATGAGCAACAAGCACCAATGGCGCCACCCACATCGCTACGCTGCCATGAGCCACCTCGTGATGGGGAGGCAAATCGTTGTGACAAGGATATCAGCGAGGTATCAGTCGGTCTACAAAATTACCTGAACTTTTCCTCGAATTTATCGGGCCACAACGAGCCCTACCCAGAAGGCCCTATCAACTTTGACTTCTGGCCGCGTAACATTGGAGACCCCAATACCTCACCCGCCCCAGATGTCCTAATCATGACACCTATTGAATCTTCTGACGGTAACTCTATGACTTTTCGACTGGCGGAAGCCACAACAGAAACTCTGGAAGCATTACCCAAAAGCACCCCTCGAACAGTTTCCAGTGATCTTTTCGGCTTTGCAATCTCCACAGATGGTATCGTGCCTTCTGTCCAAGCCCCTTCTTGCCATACAGCTGAGGACTCAACACATGTGATCGCCCCTGAATTGGAGACAGCGGTGCAAACGACAGCACGATTGATTTCCAAGGCTCGTAAATCCACAACTCTCACCAACAACCTTGCCCCCCAAGATGGGATCGCACTTCCCGATGCGACCTTGGACCCAGACGATGATACTTCCAAAACTCCCAGTGTGCAGTCAGCTAAGCACCTGTACTCTCCAGCATCGCCGACTTCGTCTTTTGTCATTGTCCCTCGATCGACCGTTCCGCCATCCCCGTTTCCAACTGCCATGGCAAATGCCGCCACCCAACCCGGTGACATATATGCTCAAGACATAGGTCCATACTTTGAGTTCTACGACTACCAAAACGTGGAGGCGCAGAGCAGCTACGCCGACAACTATAGCGACAGCGATAGTGAGGAAGAGCTCGAGGCACTGCTCTCGCAGCTTGAAGATGGGGCAGAATTTGACAAGCTGAGCACTGCTAGCAGCGATGCTACAATCACACAGCAAGCAATCGATACTTGGGCAACTTCAAGAGCAACAACTTCGGCGCCCACGACCACTTTGAAACCCAACTTTCAAGCCACAAGTCCAGGCTTCGCTAAACACATAATCGCTGAGGACACCTTCAAAGAGTGGCAGCACATTTTCATTGCACTACAGCAGATTGAAGACTTTGTCGCAGACTCCTAGGTGGAAGCTGTTACAACGGAGCTGGTCGGTCTTGTACAGGATCTCGAGCGTGACGGGCAACAGATTGGACTTTGTTCTCAACATTTCACCGAACATGTCCAAGGCTACGAATAGCCTTGCCGGTCCAAGTTTGTGATGGGTGTGATTGCCTTGCTTAACCAGCATGAACTGCGTATGGACACAGGACTCTGCACAACGACTGGAAAGACACTGTTTTTGAAGCCAAATCCATCTGAGACTCAATCTTCCAACATTACAACCAGCGTCACTTCTTCCGCCAAGTCCCAAGCAATGGACATCATGGCACTATTCACGGCTCTCCGCCTACAAACTGGCCTGCCAATGCTTACCCATATGTTTTGTGGCTGTGAATCGGTCAGTACTGAACTAGATACTAAACCGGACGTACTAGAATCAAAACTTCCTCCGGTCAGAAGTCGATTCCGTGCAAGCTGCACTGTGGCTCGTACAATGGTCCACTCTCGCAGACAACGGGGTTTGCCATGGAGGAGATTGGGCATATCGTCTTTACACCCTTCCAACTATATATGAAGTTAATACTGGATGCGCGATATGAGCAATACATAAAGTTCTGAGAGGTATCTAGCCGATAATGGCATTCGAGGTTTAAGATTTTTCTTGTCATTCATTGACTGAGCTTTGTCACGTGCTTTGACAGTATGTGTCAGGTATTGTGGTGGCATATTGAGTAAAGAATGCTGTGGCCGTGGATTTCTCCAATCGAAGCATGTGCCCTCGTGAAAACTTCTATTTTGGCTGGCTGGTAACCGTGTCGTCAGGTGCAAAGTGGCCAATCAGAGTGCAAGAACCTAAAAACAATTTTCCTTTTTAAGTAAGCACACCCAAAAATAGTCGAAACGCTGTGCACGCTGCCAACTTGATTTTCTCGCTTTTTCGTTATGAGCAATGCAAGCGAGATAATATCACACTTGCCACTTGTCGACTTACACGTTTGGGATAAAAGAGAGCGACATCTTCACGTGAATAAAGGAGAACCTTTTATGTGAAGACATGGAGCCACGTCAAAATATAACAGTAGATGACGGGATAAAACACTAAAAAGCTCGGTCAGAGGCCAAAGGTTGGGTCTGGAGTGCGTGGACTTGTACTGTTTGTCTAGCCGGAGCCGTTGTGTGTTGTATAAGCGTGAGCTTCAATTAAAGTGATGACGATGCATCGTCTCGTTGGGTCTAACATATTAAGGTTCACGGGTACGTACCTTTTGATTAAAATGATATAAAAAGAAGCAGACTTCTCTTCATAGATTGCACTTAGACGTCTCCTTTTATCCCGCATGCAACAAGGTTTCAGCGTCCAGTCTTGGTTTCTCAAAACCTAACAACCACATCGCTCCATTCATTCACACCATAAAATCATATTTATCATCACTTCAATATGATTTGCCCCAAAGAATCACAGGCTCGCAAAAGGGAGTGCCTTGCACTCGGGGTGAAGCGCATTCTCTTTAAGAAAGATAGACTTCTTTCCAAGATAAAGCGCCTTTTCGTCAAAGAGGAGAAAATCGTCGACAACTCATACTACGCCAGCATCCCTAAGAGGAATCCTGGCCGCAAGAACCTCAGTGTTCGCTTCGACAAATTTGCCACAGTCTACATATACGACCCCGAAACTGAAGTTGCTGTGCAAAACTACCAGACGCCGTCCTCAGCACATACTTCTGAGCCGTCTTCCGAGTCTCCACAGTTTACCATGGACCCTCTTGCCGTGGTTCGTCAGGAGAACGCAAACCTGGCCATATCCAGATCCAGATCCAACGCCGAGTCCGAGTCCAAACCCAGGGACGCACCCAGCACACATACCGACAGGAAAAGAAAAAAGAGGAGCCGCGCCCAGATCCCCAACTACATCGAAACCATCTTGCATGGGCAAAACTCCGATTTGTGGGCATCCAACTACGGCCACGATGTCTTTGAGCACTACAACGTGTTTGACCGTGCCCGCGCTGCGTATGCTCGAACAAACTTGGCCGTCCGAAATTTAAACGACCCAAGAATTTATGGACCACTGCAGCCTTCCAACAAGGAGCGCTTTACACAAAAGACCCTCGCTCAAAAGCTATTCAAATCATTGCCAGCCGCACCAAAGCCCACCAAACCAAGGGCTTTCTCGCTAGCATCTCCCACACCGACGGTTTTCTCTTCCTCATCAGCATCTCCGACGCCGACGTCTTTTCCTCTATCTCCCCCCACACTGGCGTCATCTTCTTCAGCATCCTCCTCCGCCTCCTCTTCCTCTTCCTCTTCCTCCGCCCCAGTGATGCACCACAATCCCAACACCACTTACGAAGGCTACTACTACGTCCACAACAAGTACTTATTTCGCCGGACATTAAGGGCACATCGCAAGAAGCGCGAGCGGGAAGCCAAGTACGAAGAGCACATGCAAACAACAATGGGCCCACGCCATTCTCTCAAGAAAAACGCTGCCCTTGCTCCAAAGCTCGACATCGTCTATGAAGTGGAGGAGCCTGAAGATCTACCTGAAGATCTACCTGAAGATCTACTTCCTGGACCATATGTGCCACACTTCTACACGAGCCTTGACAACGTTGTTGACGCAGAGGAGGTGTCCGCGGTCTCGTCCGACGACTCCCTCCTTGCCTCGTCGCTCGACTCGTTTCAAGGTGACTCCATTCGCTTCTACGGTGCTGTGAAGAGTCCCTTTTCTCTTCTACGCTCTTGCTTCGTTGCACTGTTTGGTCTACGTCAAAATTAGTCATCTGGTCCAAGAAGGCCATTTGAACCTTAACTGTATTGATTAGGGCCCAGCCCCTGTGAAGCCTTTCCTGTACTACTACGTCATGATTCTATTAAGCTTATGATACCCCATGTAGCTATTTGTTATAGTTTTAGCTCGATGTCATTTTTGCCAATTTAAGACTCTTTTATTCTACAATAATGTGGAAAAAAAAAAACGTCAAAACGAAGAAAACACTTCTTCATTGTTCTTTTTAGAAAAAGAAATAGAATCTAAAACGCAAGTGAAAGTCTCGGCCATAATTATGTAATACAAAAATGCCACTTCTGTTCTTTTGATCATCCACGATAAATTCTGACATGTCAGGGGGCTGAATTATGGGAATGAAGGGTGAGGATTCAGGAGAAGGGGAGAGGAGAAAACGAGGTAGATGCTGTGTAAATAGCAACAGTTCGCTAACTAAAAGGAAGGAGCAGACAAGCCTGGCCGGGTAGCAAGCACACACTGATTCTGGCAGGTGGCCATTAAACGCCAGTTGGCCGTCTCGGCTATGTAGCCACCGCCTCCCGCTGAGGATACACTGTGAGTTTAGTTGATTTTTTTTATACGACGTAAGCATATTTCAATAACAATTTGTGCACCTCTGAAAGATCTCCCATTTTTTATGATTTTCTTATCATCAAATTCATTACCATTATTGAGCATTGCTTTTCGTCCGCCCTCACATCCTTCAATTTTTTGAAGACAAAGTGCTCCCAATTCCTGTCCTCCTTTTGTTTCTGGATACCGTTAAACTGAGGTACTGCGAGGTCGAGCTTTGAGTGCACTAAACCCTTCCACATCTCCCAGCACCACTCCCAGCACCCTCCACCCCCTCACTCTCTACTTCTTCTCCAGCACGGCATACACGGCCGACACTTCGGGCACTTTGGCCTCAAACTCCCGCCGCGTCTCGTCCCAGACGCGCTTCTGGGCCCGCCTGCCGCTGATTCTGTTCATAAACGGCGGGTAATCGGCCGTGTCAAAGTCGTGCAGGATCTGGCCGTTGGCCGCGGCGGGAGCAGAAGCGCCATTCACCAGAGTGGCGGCGCCGTAGATGGGGTCGCGAGCCGAAATGTTCATAATCAGGCGGGCAATGGGCTTGGACTGGTTGGGGTTTGTGAGTGGTGTCCAGGCGGAGCCGGGGTCGGCGCTGGTGACAGTCACTTTGACGGAGGGCGAGGCGGCAGCGCGGGCAGCAAGCTCTCTTGCAAAATACAACAAAAGACCCTTGGAGCGGCCGTACTGGTGACCCTGCGCCAAACCGTCTCTGTTGTTGCTCATGCGCTTGAGGTACGAGTCGGTGGGTTTGGAGGGCAGGCCCATGGTGGGGGATGCCGGGTAGACGGCAAAGGAGGTGACGAACGTGAGGACAGGCGGGTTGGGGTTGCCGGGAGATGACTTGAGGCGGGGCAAGATCAGGAGCGCAACCAAGGCCGTCGAGAAGTAGTTGACCTGCAGACTCGTCTCCCAGCCCTCGGGCGACTCGCGGCGGTTGAAGGCCAGGATGCCGGCCGTCAGCAGGACGTGGTCGAGATGCTGGACAGTGTCGGTGTTGTCTTTCAAGAGCTGCAGCAGCTTCTGGCACCCCGCGAAAGTCATCATGTCGATTTGCCAGACCACGATGGTCGGCGCCTTTTTGCCGGCGGCCTTCAGGTCGGCCTCAATCTTTTCCTTGACGGCCGCACAGTCAAACACGTCCACGAGCACCAGCGTCGAGACACCGTTCTGGGCAAACATTGTTGCCGCGCGCGAGCCATAGGCACCATTGGCACCTGTGACGAGCGCCGTGCGGCCCGCGTACGAGGCGGTGCGCACCGTCGGCTGGCCGTTGCGCTGTTTCCACAGAAGCTGGACGGGGAAACACTCGGCCAAGAGCCAGGGGATGACGTACGTCAGGATGCTGATGATGGCGGCCACGACGCTGCCGAGGACGAGACCGTTGGCCATTGTGAGGCGGGTGCGAGGCAGTCGTTTGTGATATTGTGTTGAAAAGAAGGAGAGAGAAGAACGGAGTAAGAAGAAAGTAAGAAGAGAGAGATAAATGGAGAATAAAAGGAGTGGACTTTTACTCTCCGATTGCTGGTCGTCCGCGGTTGTGTCACTGATTGGACATACGACGTGGAATCAGGAGAGGTGAGAAGAAGGCCAGACAAGCTCAAAAACAAGGAGAGCGAAGTCGGGGACATTGCACGCCGTGAATATCGTAAGACATTTAGGCTCTTTGGAAACGAAATGTCCAAAGGCTGGAAAATGGAGCGCGGTCTTTCTCATTTGGATTTAGCCTTACCTAAGCTAAATGTAATTATTGGGAGCTCCTAGTGTCAAATTCCCAGCAAAAACCCCTGAAATACCTCGACATCCCCTGAAGATCCCTGCAAGGCCACTAGCGACCCCTAACCGATAGGCCCAGACAGGCCTCGATAGCTTCGACAGCTTACATCTAACGGCTTACGACGTATTTACGCCGAGGCCTTCACCGAGTGCCTTCAGATAAAATGAGACGTCTTCCCTCACCTACTCTGATTCCACCTACTCCTTCTATGAAATAGGGACTAGCACAATAGAATACAAATCAAGAGGCGAAGCGGAACAAAAACTAAGAGAGTCTCCGAAGAAGGCACAGACATGATAACCCTCGGGAATGTTTAGAGTCCACCATATATGACTACTACTATACATTACAGAGTAATAGTCGTGATCGTTTGACAGTGTGTCTAGATGATTCAGTCTGTCACCGGCGCGATAGGCGAACTCAGCCATTACCGAGCTTATCTCATATTCGCAGCTAACAAACGGGCAGCCGTTCTCGTGATATGCAAATGATTCTTTGATTGCTGAAGTTTAAGAGATGCATTCCCATATTTATATCCGACTATTACTCGATTATATCTCCGAGGCCTTATATATTCATCTAGATCGCTGCTTGATTGGGGACTTGCGCGCGCACTTTGGCATACACTTCCCGCTGCTCCTCGGGAACCTCCACTTCTGGCTTGACAGGTCCAGTTGTATCTGCCTTCCTACTTGGCAGACTCTCCGGCTCGTTGCTCAGCTCGTTGCTCTTCTCTTCGTTTCCATCCGGGGTCTGCGTGACAGCGGACGGGAAAATATGCTTATCCGGGTCGTGGCTGCGCACCACAAGCCACGTCGGCAGCACGCACAGGACCAACAGAATCGTGTTGACGGCCATGGGTGCGCGTCCGCCATACCAATCGCGCGTGTTGAGCCCGTAGCCAATGGCTTCGCCAAAGCTCTCTTGGCCGCGCAAGATGCCCGTCAGCCGCGTCAGCTCGCTGATGTTGTCGGTCATGGACGCGACCAGGTAGTACAGCCAGTTCTGCGCACTCTGGAAAGAAAAGTTCCAGAGGATGAGCACAAAGAAGCCCTTGGTGAAGTCACGGCTCGTGTAGTCCAGCGTCGGGTGGGAGCGCGTAAACTGCGACTGCACCACCCACGCGTATATCCACGCCACCACGTGCAGAAACACCACATAGTAGAAGCCCCAGCGGATACGGGTGCGCGCAGAGACCCGTCGATTGTCGAGCCACCAGCTCATCAGCTGCGACGCCAGCAGCGTAGCAAAGTTGACGACAAAGCCGATGACTGCGCGCGCCCGCACGGTGAAGTAGTACGTCTCGTAGTTGCCCGTGTACTGGTTGAAATAGACAGCCCAAAAGACGGGCAGCAAAAGCAGTACGCTGCGGTTCGAGCTTGTGCGGTACAGGGCCCGGAACTCGGCGCCCCATGTCGCCTCGCGATGGATGATGACCGGACTGCCGTCGCCACGCTGCACCTTCTCTGGTGATGTCAGCAGGAACGCCACCGGGACGGCGAGGCACTGCAGCACGATAAAGACAATGTAGGTCGATGGGCTGACGCTGCCCTTGCCCGACGTCTTGATATTGAGTCCTAGCACAATGGCGCCGCCGACAATGGGGCCCATGGTGCGAAACCAGACCCAGATGTTGAGGTAGCGCGCCTTCTTGGATGGCTCTGGGTAGCCCAGCGCAATGGCACCCTCGCTCGCCCAGAACAGGCCGGCGCTGATGCCGCAAAAGACAGACCCAACCAGGACCAGCCAAACATTGCCAAATCGCTTGTTCGTGTATAGGCCCGCAGCATACACCGGGTAGCCGACGGCGCCGAGAACCAGTGTCCAGCGAAGGCCAATGCGGTTGGCAATGGGTCCCCCAAAGACGGAGAAGATGCCCATCAGTGCAAAGACGAGAGCGTTGGCAGCGTCGATAAGAAAGGGTTTTTCTTCACCACCAGCGCCGAGAGAGGACATGGCGTTCCACATGCCGGGGGCCAGGAAACCGACGGCACCGATGATGCACGCATTGAAGAGGGACGAGCGGTACCATTTGCGATGCACAGGCTGTGGCCCGGGGCCATTCTCAAGTTCGGACATGTCGATGTGTGGTGCAAAGGCAAATGCGAGGTAGCGGCGTCGTAGATTTTTGCCGAGACAATATCACAATATCAAAATATCAAAAACGTCGGCCTTGACAAAGCAGGATACCCGGACTACTTATAATCTGCCAGATTCGCGCAAAAAGCTGATGGATGGTCAGCCATATGCGGCAGCTTTTACGTCAAAGATTGCATGATACCTTACCACTGACGAACAGTGGTCATTGCCGACTTTCCGGAGGAAGAAATTGCAAAATACATTCTGTTTTGCTAGTGAGGGACTCGAGGGAGCCTCTTGTACGAACTACGCGTACGCAGATCTTCAGCATCAACAGCTTGTGTGGAACGCTCTAGCACGTTAACGGAAGGTAGCTTCGGCAGGTAGAGAAATTCCTGCACTGAATGGATCATTCTTTTCTCGCCACTGGTTTTGTTTCTTACCGTCGCCGGGTATGCTGAAGAATCCTCATTCTGATACCATATTGCGACATTGGCAAATCCCGTACTGTGGTACGACGTATAAGCCAACAAAAAGCTCCTCAAATACGTCGTACTTCATCGAAACACGACACATTCGCGCAACAAAATTAAAGATCCCGGCTCTTGAAAATTCTAAGCATTGAGAACCCACCCGCCCCGCAATCGAATAATCCGCGCCGCCAAGGTAATATAGCCAAGGCGTACGGAGTACATCGTCACTCAGCCCTACGACGGCAGGCGGGAAGAGGCACGCGCCAAGAGAACTCGGTATTGATAAAAGCTGGACCGCAGGGATGGCTCGCTATGTGTATGTATATGAGTCAATGCTGTACTCCGTATGATCGTATTTTTGGTATCCTTATACAATGTTTACTCCGTAGTCGGTGCCTATGCAATACCCCTACTATGTACCTGCCCCTCATCCATCAAGGCCCTCCTAGCAGACCGGCTCCGCCCAGCCGATTGTCCATCTCGGCACGCCAACCACGAGCACCATCACCATCACGCCAATGGCCAGGCTCATGCCGCCGTAAAAGTACGAGTGGCGCCGCTTGAGACCCGACAGCTCGGCCATCCAGGTGCTGACCGTCGTCAGGCAGCCACAGAAACCGTCCATCACACCCTGCAAGACCTGACAGCCGACAAGACGTGTGGCCGCCACGGACGATGCGTGCTGCAGGTCCCATGCCATAGCCAGTACGGCCGTACCGAAAATGTTGACGGTGAACGTTCCCAGTGGGAACGTGGCAAACACGCCGTTCAACTTGAGAGACAGGTAGAACCGCAGCAGACAACCGGGCGGTGCAAAGATCAAGGCAAAGAGCACATCCGTGCGCCAGTGGTGGGCTTTGGCCGGGCCCGGCTGGAAGACGGTGATCAAGATGGCAGCGAGCCATGCGCCAAACGACAGGATGACAACGGCATTGTCGCAGACTTTTAATAATGCCGTGGTGTGAGGGCGAGTCCACTTATTGGACGCGATGCGGGTGCCCAGACGGCTCGAAAAAATGGCCAGGTGTGCGCCGAGCTTGAGACCTGACAGGCACATGCCGACGGTCAGGAACAAGACTGCCAGCGGCGCCATGAAATCATACCCGACACCGCGGCTGGCAACATCTGGAGTTCCGTCTGAGGTTTCGTCTCCGGGATGGTATTTGGGCGCTGGCAGCATGTTGGCCAGGGCTTCAAAGACTTCCAGCATGAATGAAGAAAAGGACGTAAAGGAGCCACAGAAGCCGGTGGCGAGGCCGACATAGAGTGGGATCGGCCGTGGGCGCTTGGCAGGGGCCGGTGCAGGGGCAGGGGCGGCAGCAGGTGGAGCTGGAACAGCGACAGTGTGGTTGTTGTTGCCGTTGGGTGCACTGTTAGCTCCTTCGTTCTCCTCGTCGACCGGGTCGGCATCGGCCCTTTCGCGGTCATTGTTCTGTGTGTCGACAGCCACTTCCTCTTTTATTGGCTCCTCTTTTTCTTGCTCCTCCTCCTCCTCCCCCTCCTCCTCCTCTATGGCATGGTCGCGGTTGATGATTGGCGACAACTCCGCCAAGAAACCAAGCACGGCCGTTCCCGAAAAGTTGGCCCACAGGGTGCCGATCGTGACCGGCGCGCCCGTGTACGTCGTCAACGAAGCAAGACCGAGACGGGCGAGTGTGCCGAGCAACGAAAAGAAGATGAGATAAGAAATCGTGTAGAGCTCGACGAGAGGCCGAGGAATGGCGGTAAAGTACCGTCTCCGGCCGTGTCTTCGTTTTCGGTGGGGATGCCGTTGCTCTTCTCGCCGGCTCTGCTCGTCTTCTTCGCGGAACTCTTCGAGGCTGCGGTGGCTGGCGACGGGCAGTTCATCTGGATTCTCGGCCGGCGGTGGTGCTTCGCCTTCGTTGAGGTTGGCATAGTTGAGCGGAATGCCGCAGGGCTCGGTTTTGGTGGCGGCGTTGTCCACGTTGTCCACATCGTCGATGCCATCGATGCCGTTGTTGACATTACTCTCCGCCGCACTGCTGTCCCCCTGGACAGCCTCGACATCGCGTCGATGCATTGCCAAGAGCCTCCCGTGGGCCGAGTGCAGTTGTAGCCAGAGATTGTCGATGCTATAAAGTCCTTCTGTTGTATGGTTGTGGCAAAAAAAGGAGGTAGAAGTAAATAAATGCAGGTGATTTTGGGGTGGGGGGCCAAGTCGGACGCGACTGCCGCGCAAGTTGAGGAATGCTGGACGTTCCTGGTTGAGAGAGACAGACCCCGTGATCGAGTTAATTGCCGCGCCGTACTCCGTACATCTACCCAACAACCAGAATTGGAAGGTACGGTCGAGATTGATGTTGACGGGAGATTTCAATTGATTTTGTCTGCCTACCCCTTTCCCGCGCAAAGACAATAACAGAGATTCCGTGTTGGTCAATTTTAGCTTTAGCTTTTTCGGCCGACATTGCCATTGTCTTGCGATGGATCTGCAGTGGGAAAGGCGGTTGCGCCGGTAAAGTCGGGGCCAAAACTGGTGTAAGTCGGAAAAGTCGTTAATGCGACGCCGCCAAAACACGCTGTACTGTGACTGTGGGCCTGTGGCAGCTCGCTGTGACGCTATCCTTCAGTGATCCGCTGTACGACGTCAGAGAAGTGCCAATACGTCACCGGCGTTCTACCAGCGTTCTAGTGGACTTTGACCCCTTTCAGACGTTGAACAGCCCGAGGTCGGCTGTTGGGTGGCGCGTGGCCACCGCGGGAACGGCCACTAAACGACCTAAGAGTTAACAGGACACCACCAAAAACACCAAGAAGGCCTACTCCGTAAAAAAACCGAACTAAAACCGTCGCTTTTCAACGGGGCAAACACCAAACACCGTTATGACTCTGTTTTCTTTGACACTTTTTTCCTCTTTCATTGGCGTGTGCAGTGTATACGGAGTAGCAAACTGTAAGAGTGTAGTAAGAGTGTAGTATTGAATGAACAGTCTTGGAACGTACCATAAAGTGCACGGCTTACACGAGAAAAGCGCGTGAAAAAGTACATGTTAAGACTATTAGGAAAAGAACAGCTCAAAGAAAAGAACGACAAGAATCAAACGCCGAAATGCGTCCCGCTCAACAAACGTGCCAATAGAAAAAAGAATGAATGGAAAAAAGAAGTAAAAAGAAGAAAAATATGGTATCTAAAATCAAATATGACTCCAACGTAAATGACAATTTGTCACCACAACTTTGTCTCTTAACTCAAGCAGTCGTATTCCGCTCGTAGTCCGGCGGCGGCTCCGACACCATAACGCGAATGGCCGTCTTGGTGTACTGAATGTCCGATGCAGGAACCACAGGTTTCTTTGACGTCAGCGTGCTCGACACGACGGCGACGCCCATGGCCACCTCGAGCGTGTAAAGGCGCGAGGCAAAGCAGGTGCCAAAGCCCGGCTGGCCCTCGATTGCCGCCGTGCAGGCAGCAGGCAGGTTCACGCCTCTCTTCAGGTTGTTGGTGTCCTCGCTGCCGGTCGTGCCCTCACTGCCCTCGCTGGTCTCGCTGTTGCGTCTGCTGTTGGTGGTACTGCTGCTGGGAGTGTTGCTGTAGCTGCTGCTCCGCTCGTTGGGGCTGCCACATGCAATGTCCACCTTCTCCTGGCGGATGGGCACACTGCCCTTCACAGACCAAATGGGCCACGTCGTCTCGTCGACGCGGACGGATGCACCGATGCGTGCCTGCGTCACCCGCCGAAGACGGACCGACAGGCGGCACAGCTGTAGACCACCACCCGTCTCGGCCACGGTATCCAAAACCGACCGTGGTGTCCTCAGGAATAGTCCCAAGTCGACAGGCTGGCCAGGTGTAATGATGGGCAGGTTCGGCATAACAACCTCGAGTGTGATGGAGGGCGAGTACGGCGGCAGGCAGCCTGGGAGGAGGGAGTGTTGGTGGGTTTTGCTGGTCGGTGTGCCGGCATCGGTGCTGTAGTCTTCGATGCCCAGCTTGCTCGCCGGCAACCAGGCCGTACTCCGAATAAGTTGGAGAGCTGTTTGTGCGTGTGCATGTGCGTGTGCTTGTGATTGTTGTTGTGCACGTGCGTTAGCTTCAATCATGGGGTCGGCCAGGGTGTTGACGGGTGACGTGGGCGGTGATGCGGGCGGCGTCAGTGGCGGCGCGCCGTACAAAAGCTGCTCGGTAATGGGCGGCGAGTAGGTAATTGATTGCCGGGCGGTGACGGTGTGGTGGAGCAGGCGGTGGTACAGCCCACTACCGGGGCGGCGACTGACGGCAGTGAGGCCATAGGAGACGCGGACTTTGGCACCCGGTGTCGACAGCAGAGTGGATGGCGGAAGCGGGCAGACGGCCGATTTCAAAGTGTTGGCGCGGCCGCAGCAGCGGGCGGTTTGCGGGAACGAAAAGGCAAAAGGGGCCGACAGTGTTTTGCCGTCGATTTCGGTTGGATGCAGTACTTGGACAGACGTGAAGAGCTGCGTATCGTAGTCGTATTGTTAGCAGTGTTTTTTTTTTTTTTTTTTTATCTTTTCCGTCTCTCCTTTTTCATCTTTTTTATATTTTTTCTCATTCTTCCTCTCCCTGCTTCTGGTTGGCAGTAGTGGTGATGATCTCACCTTGTAAATTTGTCTCTTGTGGGTATCGCCGACGTGTGCCTTGGCATCAAAGCCGGGTTTGAGTGTGACTTTGGCGGTGCCTGTGGGGGTCAGTCGTCATAATCTTTTTGAGCCTGCGTCCCTGCATCTTCTGCTGAGACGTTTCGATGTCTGTCTTTAGAATGTGTGCAGAGCGTGTGAAAAGTGCTTACCTTGAAATATCACTCTGACTTCTGGTGTTTCTGAAATGTCGTCGAGATGGACGTCAACACGGCCTGAAACCTTATCGGCGGTCTGGAACGTATGCCCATTTAAGGGCTTGTTGACGGAAAGTGTGAGCTTCATGACGGTGGTGGTAGTCGTTGTGGGGTTGACTGTGGTGAGGAGAGGATATGAGGAGAAAGAAAGAGGGGAGAGAGAGAGAAGGGAAGAAGAAGGAAGGGGAGAAGAAATAAGGGAAGGAGAAAGAAGGAGATCAGGATCAGAAGTGGAAGGAAGAGATTCTTAGAAGTTCAAGATGGGAAGGAACGACATGAAGTATTTGAAACAATGACTGGCTTCACCGACACAACAGGAAAGAGCAGACGGCAGCCACCCGCCTCAGAACCACAGAATCACACTTCCCACATACCATAACACGACCGTGCTTGCCTCCTTTGGATACACACGAGACAGCGGTACAATGCACGCTATTTCCCCATTTTCTGCGAGATCGCTGCCCAATGCCGGGCTATGCTAAAAAGGTAGAATGCTAAAATGGTGAAATTACCCTACGGAGCAAATGACAAATGGACAGCAAAATGAGGTCTCTGACGTCTCTGGTGTCTCTGGTGTTCCAAGGTCTTGAACGGCTAAAAGAGAAACAAAAGGAGAAACAAAAGGAGCAGCCTCTGGGTCGTGTGAATCGAAACAACGAAAATGGCCGTCTCTGCCCAATGGTGACAAGGATTTCGGCTCCACAAAGCCCGACTTACACAAGAAACCAGCCCCGATATAGTTAAAATGCCCAAAAGAGAGCAAGCCCCACGGACAATTCTCGATTTCTGAGAGGACGCAAGAGGGGTGTTGTGCGCGTTTGGAGCGGCATCAAATCAAGGCTGTCGCGGAATCTTGGGGCGAGACGTCTGGGGCGAATTCCACCAATTCCAGGGCGAGCCCGGCCCACCCTGAGAACGGGCCTGAGAGCGGGCCTGAAACGGCCTGAAGACAGCCCGCTTTTTTTTTTTTTTTTTTTTTTACTTTTCCCGCCTTGCCTTTTTTTGCGTGGCCTTTTTGTCTTGGAGTTTTCTCGCAAAGTTGGAAGGTGAGGCGGTCCATTGGCCGGCCGAGAGATGGCCGTTGGGTCTTGCCAGCCAGTCATTGTCCCAAAGTGGGGCATTCGAAATACTATTTTCAACTCTTTCAGGGGCCCCTGTTTTGGGCTCTGTCCAGGCTGTTGTTTTTGCTTGTTTGGGCCCTGTCGTGCCTTGGACAGCGGCCTGACGAGCCTCCCCACACCAATCACAGCCGAGCACAGGCCAACTAATGAGTTACCTAATCACTCTTTGGAGTCGGCTATTCCGGCTATCCCGTTTAGTACGGCAACGACGGCGGGGAGCTCGGGGAAGCTCTGGGAAGCTCTTGCCTCTTCGTTTGGCCTTCTTTTACCTCGACACGCCCACACGACGCGACTGCCACAACTGTTTCGCAAAATTACACCACACTTATCCCGAGTTATCCCAGCTTCACCCCTGCTCTTCCCCTCAGAGTTGACAGTCGACCGAGTCGACTGACTACCCAACACCCAAAATGGCCGGCTTGGCAGAGAACCAGGGCACCAAGCGGAAGCGTGTCTTTCGTGCCTGCGACTCGTGCCGCGCCATGAAGTCCAAGGTAGGGAAATAGCCAGAAATTCGAAAGAATCCACAAGGCTGAGGTGCATTAATGTGTACGACATTTAAGCTTACTTTTTACCTTTTCTTTGCGCCCAGTGTGACGGAGCTCGTCCTGCGTGTGGCCGGTGTACGGGGTACGGGTACAAGTGCCTCTACGGCTTTGCGGGCAAACGCAACCACAGCCACCGCATCGGCGTGGCGCCAGCAACAACACACGATGGTGAGACCTGTCGAGGCACCATTGCGACGCTGCAGCTGACGGCCCGGGACTACAGCAACCTGGTGCGGGCTGTGCTGCCACAGCTGTCGGCGGGTGAGCGGCCGGCCGTCCAGTTGGCCCTCCAGAAGCTGGACGACCGGGTCCGGGAAGCACAAGTGGCGGCCTCATCAACAACGGAAACACAACACAGTCCAAGAGCTGCAACTGGTCCTGGCGGAAGGGCTTCCAAATTGCCTGGCTCTGGCTCTGCATCGCTGACACGGCGAAACACGGCATCCTCGGCAGCTCAGGCACGACCCGTCGAACGTTACCTCGGCGAAGTTAGCGATGTCCGCTTCTTTAATATGGTGGACCGGGCACTGGCCGAGCCAGGCAGCCATTCGTCTCCCGGATCGCCCGGGCAGAACCCGGAAAGGAACAGTCAGCATCGTCGTCACGATACAGCCACTACTGCAGAGGGAGACGCCCTCGAAAGCTACGAACAAGACGACCCGAGTCCAGAAGCAGCCGATGCCCACGACGATACGGCCGTTGAGTTTCCAGGTGCCGAAGCCGCCGGCCGGTATCTCGATATTTATTTTTCCACGATCCACGTCGCCTACCCCTTCATCCCGCAAGCTCTCTTTATGCAAGCCTACCAGAGGTATCTCACGGCTCTCCCGTCCCAGCCGCCGTCCAACAGTGAAGAAGCCAGCAACACCTGGCAGGCTACCATGTACACACTTTTTGCCATTGGCGCCTACTACGACAAGGCCGCCTCCGGCAGCGACGACAACCGGCACGAGCAGTGCTACCGCCATGCGCTGGCGCTGTCGAGCACCAACAGCACCGACACGTTGGAGAGATCGCTGCACCAGGTGGCGTTCTTGCTGGCGCAGTGTTTCTACCTGTTGGCTGTCTGCCGCACAGACAAGTGCTGGACCACTCTAGGGTTGGCGGTGCGGATTGCCCAGAGCATCGGACTGCATGTCGACTCGGATCCGGTGCGTATGCCGGCACAGACAGACACACAAACACAAACACAAACACAAGCGCCAGCGCCAGCGCCAGCGCCAACGAGCACGCGTGCCTTCCGCAATGCTGAACTGCGCCGCCGGGTGTGGTACTCTGTCTATGTCCTCGACCGTCTGTTGGCACTCCAGTTGGGCCGTCCACCGGCCATCCACGACGAAGACTGTCATCTACGGCTGCCCTCACGGCTGGGCGATGGCGACATTGACTGGCTAGGCACAAGCCCCGAACCGCAATCGATGCCGGCTCCCAACGTGCCTTCCGTCGGCGACTATTTCGTCCGCATGATTGCCCTCTCCAAAATCATCGGCTATGTTTTGCGGGATCTATACAGCCCTCGAGGAAGAAATGGCCTCAAGGGCGATATGAGCACCGCTGTGACAAACACCGATGACACTTTGACAAAATGGCTTTTGCCCAGCACCAAGAAACTCGACCGCCAACTGCTCGAGTGGCGCCGTGCCCTGCCCCGTAAACTGCGGTTCGATTTCGGCCACGCGTTCGATGCCGCCGACGCTACGCCCGCCCTGTCCGCCATCTTCAAACGCCAGCGCAACATGCTCGCCATCAAGTTCCACCACCTTCGCGCGGTCATCCATCGGCCGTATCTCTGCCTCCCCTTGTTGCAGCGCGAGCCGTCTCCCGCCTCAACCACGACCACGACCACGACCACGCCGGCCATCGCCTGCCGCTACGAAACCGTATGTATCCTCGAAGCCCGCGCCACGGCTCACCTGCTCCACAATGTTGTCGACAAGCAGAATCTCGTGCACGACTACCCTTGGTGGCAGATGATCTCCTGTCTCGTGTATGCCAGCTCCATCTTGGTGGTGGCGAGTGCGTTTGCCCGACGGAGGGCTGCCGACGGCAATGCTGCCAGCGGCGGCGCCACGGAAGGCTACGATATGGACAACGACGACGCACCTATGCTCGATGGAGATGCCGATGCCACGGATGTGGCCGCACTCGAAGACGATGCAGAGACGTGTCTGACAGTCTTTGAAGCACTCAGTCCGAGCTCCGAGAGTGCCCATCTGGCACGGGATATGATGCGCCGCCTGAAAGCGCGGGGCGCAGCGTGGCGGGATGTGCACGGAGGAGGTGCAGAAAATGCATCAACGCGACATACTGGGCCGATAGCATTACCAGCCGCACCCACCTCTACCCCCTTTGGCCCTACTAGCCAGTCCGGACCACTCCCACCAGCATACGCAGCACAACCGCCACCCATAGTCGGCTTTGCCGGATTACAGCAGCCGCAGCCGCAACCACAATCACAACCACCACAACCACCACAGCCGTCAGACTTTATCCCTTTGACGACACCGGGTCTCGCGCAGACGGATGCTCTGACGTCATGGCCGATGCTTCAAGAGTGGCCGCTGGAGATTCTGGATTCGATGGAGTGGTCCACGCAGTTCTTTAATACAGTGGATGGGCAGCAGTAACCAGTGTCCTTTCTTTTGCCAGATAGGAGTGCTTAAGAGCCAGATAATGTACGGAGTATCATACAGGTTGCGAATGTGGTGTTGCGGCCAGAAAATCCGGTGGGCATGGCCCGCGCATGGCCATTTCAATTAGTGCTGGACAGGCCTCCATTCAGGGCATAAATCACGTTCACACAGTAATTACAGCGTATTGCTAGTATGTTGTTGATTGCTGTTCGCAGCCTGTGCGGAACAATAATTTTCCCGAGACAATGGATGACCTGCCATCCATCCATTGATTGCCCCTGAAATGAAAGCAACATACGGAATACGAACTACAGAAAAACAACATCTCAGATTCAAAACCTTTCTCCCATTTTTCGGCGCTTTGCGCCAACCGAAAAAAAAAAAGAAAAGAAAAAAATGCCGTCTTATTTTTCAACGCTCTTCAGTCAATGGCAAATTGCCTGCTTCACCGTCGCCTTGGGCCTCGGCCTTGTCTCTGTCACTGGCCGCCTGTTTGGCTGGCCAAGGGTCCGGCTGTTGCCGCCGCGGCAGCGTCAAATACCGGATCCGGCACTCACCGTGGCCGAACGCATCGCCGAGGGCCGCAGACGGCGACTCGATGCCCGCGGCTACAACCGCACCACCGAATATCAAGACGAGACCAATCAAAAGGCATTTTACGAATCTGTCGACCAAGACGCCGTCTGCGCTCTGGCAACGCGGATCCAGGGCGGCGGCGTGCCGTGTCGCGTGGTCGGCAAGTTTGCTGGCGGCTTTAATTTGTGCTTTTTTGTCGAGTTTGACGACGCCCTCACCAGAGACGGGGCAGAGAAGGGGACTGGAACACGGTGGGTCGTCCGTCTGCCCATTGGCCACGCCGTGGACCGTCCGTGGGAAAAGGTCGTTAGCGAGGTGGCCACGATGCGGTATCTTGCACGAAAAACACGCATCCCTATTGCTCATGTACATGCTTATGGGCGCGACGCAAGTCTGATCCGGAAACCAATCCTGAAGCCAGAGGGGGACGACGAAGACGACGCCGCCACCCGCCAAAGTGAAGATCCGCAACACGAACAAATCTTTATTGTTCTTGATTTTGTCCCCGGCACACACGTTGACAAGAAGAAGCTACTTGCAGCCGACCCGGAGCAAAGATTGTCATTTTACATGCAGCTTGTGGACATTTACGCCGAGCTGCGTCCGCTAGAGTTTTCGCAGATTGGCTCTATCAAGCCTATTCCAAACAGCAAGGATGAAAACGATGCCCCCGTCACAATGGGACCACTTCTCTCCATGTCAGACAATGTCCTCTGCCTACCGCCTCCGCCCATCTGGACGTCGACATCAGTTGCCGACTTTATGGAACACACGTACGCTGCGGTCGTCGATTCTTTCTATGCACCTGTCGGTAACATGAAGCTGGAGACAGTGCGCCAGGAACTGTTTGCTTTGAATGCTCTGAAACCATTTTTTATGGACGCCGTTGTTAGCAACAACAGTATGGGTGGCACCGAGGGTCCGTTTGTCCTGAATCATTTTGACTTGCGCACGACCAACATCATCGTCGATGAGCAGTTTCGCATCCAGGGCGTGATCGACTGGGAGTTTACAGGTACCGTCCCGTTGCCGCTCTTTGCCCCACCATCCTGGGTTATTGGTCACGATGTAAAGATGGACGACAGCACGATACATGCAGAGTTCCGACAAGCTCTGCGCCTCCGGGTTCGCAAGGACCCCGTGTGTGCCCAGCTTGAACGCGAGTGGTATGGCAACAACAGTGACTGTACTGCCAACATATCTGCATCGACCAACCTACGGTTTTCTATTGCGCACATTATACGAAAGCCAACGCATGCCGTCGAGGTTTTTGAAAAGTTCCTCGATGACACAACGGCCACCCCCGAGGAAAAGGATACACGCCTGGCGGCCTATTTTGAGAACCACCCTGACCTTGAGGTGGAGGCTCGGCGCCGCATTGACCAGTCACGCGAGTATAGTGTATATCTGACTGAAAACGGCATCTTTGAGACCTTTATGGACCGCTTCAATGCTTTGAAGAAACAAGCAGAGGCTAGGCTGGGACGGTCTCTGTACTAGCAAAGTAAGCATTGAATAAGTAAGCTCTTCTCGCGTGTGTTGGTTTCGACAGCCGCCATGTTGCGCTTTTCTCTAGATCTCGATGCACTGGCTGTGATTTGGTCGTACATCTCTTCAGTGAAAGACTGGAGAAGAAAAAGAATCTCGTCAAGGGCACGTTTCTCCTCGTCGATGATTGTCATGGTCTCGCTGATGCGCTTTTTGATATCAGCGAGCTCTTTCTCGGTACGATCCATGGCGGCGAGTGATTGGAGCAAGAAGTAAGTATGTGCTCTGCATATGGTTTGTGCCAAAGGCTGTGATATCCTTTCATGGATGTATATCATTACATCTCACGTTGCCGGACAGATGAATGACAAGATAAGTACGGAGTAAGGGCCAATGATACGACGCTCAGGTTCCAATGTTTGCCTTATCTTAACGTACATCGACAAACAGCCCCCTGGTCCCCCCTCCCCCACGCTTTTTGTACGTTCGTAGCCCTCTCCATCATCCCACTCTTTTCTGCCTGTTTTCTGCCCAGCCGCCCTCCGGAGTGTACACGTGCTCCCGCCCAGCACCGCACTACCACCCGCACATCATCCTACAATGCAACCTCAGCACCCTTTCGTCCATTCTTGATTCGTTCCGCTCTCGCGCAACAGCGTCCACGCACTTGCGACCTGACGCAGTTGCGTCGCTTCGTCGCGATTGGTCACTCCGTTCTTTGGTCAGGGTAGTATTTTGTGCTCGCCGATATTGTTTAACGAATCACAAATATCATTACACATATCGTACATGACTGTTTGTCGCAAACATCTTTCAACTGTCTACTCGCATTTCTCTACCACGCCTCCCACTTCTGGCCGCCCATGGCCACCAGCCGGTTGAACAGCTCGTCCCGCAGCGGTATCGCCGTAATCTTGTACATCTCCCCGCTACGGTCGGTAACCTCCAGACCGTCCGCCATCTCCCGGCCCAGCGACCAGCCGACAACAAGCTTGGTCTTCCATCCGAACCCGCCCACCTTCTTTAGTTCCTTGATATCACCAATCGGGATACTCCAGCGCGGGTGCACCGTGTCGGGATCGCTCGACACGTCCGTGCTAAACGCCACGGCGGGGATGGTTGCCTTGGCAGTAATGTAGACCCGGCCACGCTTGCCCTCGTAGCGGGCCTGGAAGGCGACAGGACCGGACTCAAGATCCAAACCACCGCCGGCAGGCTCCACAACACCCTTGCGCTCCTTGGCATGGTGCGAGCCCAGCGCAGCGCGCACGCTGTCGGTGCCCAGCGCGGCCTTGACGGTGCCCTTAGTGGTGCCCTTGAAGAAGCCCAGCAGACGGCTGCCCTTTTTGCCGTGCTTGGTGTCCTTGCTGGCATTGATATCGGCCTCGCCCGTGTCGGAGGACGCATTCGTAGTATGGGCCATGGCTGCATCAAGCTCGGCCGGTGTAGCATTGAGGGGAGGCTCGGCGCCGGTAGAGCGCAGCTCGGCGTCCGTGACGGCGGCTGGCTGCATGGGCGGTGCCTTGTTGTCCGAGGGCATGCGCGGCGGCGGTGGCAGGGGCGCCTTGTTGGCCTCGCCAATTCGGAGGAGAGTCAAAGTGAGCTGGGCGTTGGTGGGCACGCCCTTGAGCAGCGTGTTGCGGAGCTCGAGCAGCTTCTGCCACTGGGGGAATTGTTTGTTGAGAATCTCGTAAGCGCGGGACAGGACCGGGTCGCCGAAGAGGCCGACGCCGATACCGAACGTGACGAGCTTGGTAAAAAGGTAAGACGAGAGGAACAGGGAGGCAAGCAGCAGCGGCACAAGCAGTGCGGCCAGGCGCGCACGATACAGATTCTTGGAGAAGGGGGGCGTCGGGGAGAGGGCATTGGCAAAGCGTTCCCAGGTATCGGCAATGTCGGCGAGGCCGTGCATCAGCGGCCGCATCTTGGTCCAGACAGCCGTCTCCATGGGCACCTTGGTCTTGTCATGCTTGGAATCGGGCTTGTCACCGTTGGCAACATCCTTGGCATCAGCGACGCTTGTTGCAAGCGCGGTCGGGTCCGGTGCAAGGTCGGCAGTGGCAGACGTCTTGTCGCCCTCATCGCCTTCAGCATTCTCGTCATCGGCGGTGGCGTTGGGGTCACCCTGAGGGTGCTTGCCGGCGGCACTAGCCAGAGCCACCGAGGCAACAACATTTACAAAGTTTCTCGCCTCAGCCTCCGTAGCTTCGCCCTTGTGGTTCTCAGGAGCACCTGTGGCGCTGTCGTGGCTTCCCAGCACACCCGCTCGCGGCTTTTGCACACCGCCGTCTTTGCTCACAAGCGCAATCGGTGCAGGCGGAAACATGACCTCGCGCACCCAGGGGGACATGATGAGGGCAATGAGAGTGCCAGCACCCAGCGGCACCAGCAGGTCAAACACCCACGCAAACAAGTACACGCTAGCAAACGTGGCCGTCCGCTGCGTCTCGCGCCACGACCGCAGGCGGGCAATGTGCTTGAAGGCTGCGAGGGTGCCCATGCCCACCGTCATGTACAGCCGCTCCAGGTTCGCCCGCAGCTTGTCCGGCGAGAACTCTTCCTCGTCGGCAATGTTGAGGTCCAGGTTGCCCGGCACCGGCGCCTCGACCTCCTTGACATGGTACATTTGCTTGTTGAACCGACGAGTCAACATCCACAACTCTTCGTTGTCGAGACCACCGACAAGCGGCGACACAATGTCTTGTTTCTCGTCGTGCCAGCCCAAGTCGGCGACCTCATTCGTCTTGTGCACCTGCTGCGCGGCGCCCTTTTCGTGTTCGGAATGGTCATCGACGGCCAGTTCGTGGGACAGGGTGGGCGTGTCGGTCATGTGGTTGGCCCTCTCTGTCTGATTGGGGTCAGTGACTAGGGCTGTCGTCGACGGGATCGGCAGAGCATCGGCAATCTTCTCGCCAATGGACTTGTTGCCTTTGGCCGACTCGCCCGTCGCGATGGCCCGCGTGGTGCCATTGTCTTCAAGCAGTGACTGTTGGCGTGCGGCCTCCTTGTCGACATCCAGCATGGACACTGGCTCGGCCGGTATCGACATGGTGTGGGAGTGAAAAAGAAGCAATCCAAGGATTGTTTGTAGAGTTGTTGATTTGTTGTTTTGTTGTTTGTGATCTTGTTGTTTGGAATGCAGGCAGGCACGATGCAGTGGTTCGCTCTTGCCGTTGCAGCCAACGGTAGTACTAAAGCCGTAGATTCTGACAAAAAGGACGGCAATCAATTCGAAAATACAACGTACCGGGTGTCTAAATATATCTGCTTTTGTATGATCTCTTTGTCGACCTCAATCGTCTCCCGCCCTTGGTTCGATCCGTTGGAACCGTCTACGTAGACATCCAGAATGGATGACGTCAATGGCGTGGATTGGCTTGATAGCGCCCGGAATTGACAGCAGACAGCCCACTAAATCGTCCATCCACCCCACTGTTTTTTGTGCTGTTGTTGCTATTTTAGTGGCCGCGGCGGTTCTTCTGTAGCGGACCTGGGCGGCCTAATCGACCTGACAGGGGAACAGGCACCAGGCACAAAAGCACGTGACAGACGCAGCCACCACAGACAAAGAGCTCATGTCCTGCGATGAATTGTGTCCCAATTCATTGTCAAACTGTCTTGTTCAGCTTGTGCATTGGTTTCTTTCATTTAGATCCTTGACTTATGCAGCTTGACGCCAGTAGGCTGGTAGGTTTGGACTGGTCGTCACCACCTGGCACATCGCAACAGCCATCGATCAAAACTACAGATTACCACCGAAAGATGCATTTGTGTTTCTATAGATTATCGCCCGTATGGAAATACTCGATAAGATTTACTCTAGACGGATACCTACGTTACTTTGTGCTGTCTGTGCTGTCCATGCTATTGATGGGCAGATGCGCGTTTCGTCTCTGCTACGAACGTACATCTTCAATACGTCGTTTTATCCGTGGCGTCATCGCGGACCCACTTTTGTGACTTACACGCATTTCTGGATGAGGTGGTCTGTCTGTACGGAGTACGTTGAGGCCGCGACACGAGATTTAAATCACTTTGCAAGTTGGAAGATGGTATTGACTTTAACAATATGTTCAACTTTTACGAGGCGTACTCGGCTTGTTTTTTCTTTGGATTTTTAAGGCTAATTTTAAATGAAAAAAAAAATTGATTGAAAATGACTGAAAAAAGAAATTGAATGCAAAATGCTAAGCGGAAAAGATTGAGGTGGAGGATAAAGCAAAGTACATTTAACGATGCGTAGATAAACATGAATCAATGAAGAGGGACTTTATATTGGTAACCCACAGGATGACTTCCTGGGGGGTAGTTGCCGGGCAGCAACTAGCACCGTCTGGGCTGGTAGACCGGCTGCTTGCGTGGCGCTTGCGGCGGCGACGTCATGACACTGGCAACGATGGCGGGCGAGCCCAGAGGGTGGCACACACCAACAAGACCAAGCGTCTCGCGGAGTGACTTGCGTCGGCCATGAATTTGGCTCTTGCTGCGGACACCGCCCGCATCCCGCATCGATACATTGCTGTCACGGCGTTCGCGGCTAGTCGATGATGCGACCTTTGACGTGGACAGGGCCGTCTTGAAAGAATTGCCGTCAGCGACACGGCCCGGCGTCTGTGCAATGGACGGCCGGCGCACACGCTCGGCCGCCCAAGTGTGTTTGAGATTGGGGTTCCAGTCCTGCTTACCCGCATGGTACTCGGGCATCCGCATGGGCCTCGGGTAGAGGTTCTTGATATTGTTTGTCTCCCGGAACCCAGTAACAGAGCTCGACTTGTTTCTTTGGTGTCTTTGATAAGCGGGTCTCTTCTTTGAGGGGAGGGGGTGCTTAGGAGGAGGCATAATAGCAGCAGCATCCGCCGGACGGGTGAAAGCCTTCCGCGGCTCACCAGACATCTCGGCATCCTCGTCATCGCCAACCGCACACTCGTCAGCCATCTCAACCTCTTCAAAGCCGTGGAAAACCACAGGCGAAAGCGAGCCAAACAGCTCCCCTTCCAGAGTGGGCGATAGAGAGCAGTCGTCATTCTCGTTTTCCTTGCTGTCAGCACTCTCAGTCTTGGTCTTGGTGGCAGTACTGACTGTGAAAACGTTCTTTTCGAAAGAGGCAACTTTGGGACGGCTGCGAATGGGGATGGCAAATTGAATCGGGTAGGCCAGCTCCGTCTTTGTTGAAGAAGACGAAGATGAACTGCCTCGAACGACCTTGGAAGTCTTGAGTGAAAGATTGCAAAGTTCGTTGATGCTTGACGTGGGAAGATTGGTGAACGTAAAGTCCTTGAGACTGCGGATTTCGTGGTCAGCGCCAGCATGATGGCCGCCAGCCTGGTCTGCACCAACGCCAGGGCCAGCCTGGCGCTTGCGCGACGACGGAGTCGTGGTGGTAGAAGTTTTGGTAGCAGTGACAGCCATTTCGATTGTTAGTCCTGTTCGATTGGTGCGTGGTGCGTGGTGCTGCGTTGTAATTGCTGGGTTTCAATAGGCAAGTGTTGATACTTGTTGGGGTTGCCGCTGGGGGTGGGCTGATTTATGGATTCTGGTTACAGACGAAGACATGGTAACAGCTCATTTTATACATTTTCGTTCTATTCAAACTTGTTCAAATTTCCTGTAGTGCTGTTCACAAAGTAAACAGGCCCATTGTTTTCGCTGCGAAGTTGTTCACGGCCTCGTTTTCAAACAAAGGAAACTAGGCAAATCCAAAAAAAAAAAAAAAAAAAAAAAAAGAGCACGCGGTGTTAGAAACAAAACTAAAAGACAAAGACATTGTTGCTAAGCTTACATAGTAGCATCAGGACATATGAAGATAGTTGTAGGGTTCAAGTTTGAGAGACGGATAAAAGGTCATCGCCCCCAAATCCAAGCGACTTGACAAAAGAGACATCAGAGCCCCGGAACTACTGTCGAAAATTGCCAGGATAGGGACAAGTGCAGGATCACGGGGATGGTCCTTGTAACGTCTCTGTCCACGGAAATCAGATAGTAAGCTTCAACACACAGTAATAGGCGGGGATAATCTTTAATGTTTGAAAATCAAAAGCAGAAGGCCCTTTGTTTTTGCTGTAATCGATGTATCCTGCCTTGATGACTGGTGGTCTGTAGCGTTGACACCCGCTGACTAAGCAACTTGCTCGCACAAACAGTGGCTGTAGTGGGTGTGGCGCTAAATTTTGGCCATATAGTGGCACGCCCCGCATTCAGCGACGCGTCTCCCCGCGTAGCTTCCCCTGTCGAAGCTAAGCTAAAGCATCATCACCACCTCCATCGCAACCAAAGCCGAAGCGGCAAAGGACAACGCCGAATGCTGTCTCGCAGACTACCATACACGAACCCGTTACCTGCAGCAAGCAGATGAGCGATACTTTATCACGGTTACTGCACAGTCTCAGCTCTCCTCGGCTCGATTGGCCTGGCCATTGGCCCTTCTTTCGACGGTTGCTCAACGCATCTGCGTTTGTTAACATTTTCAGTCTTCTCTCCGACGACGACCTTTGCGACAGCCTCCTCCTCTTGACAACACCCCTCCCACCAGCCTGACCACCTGGCCTACCTCCACCCCACCTCACAATGCGGCGCTTCATATCACCCGGGCGGATAGCCCTGCTCACACTGGTTGACATGTACTGCAGCGAGGCTGTAAGAGACATAGACGACGAGTTTATTCTCGAACTCATCACCAGCTACGTCACCGACACCTATGCCCGGCCCACCAACCAACGACAGCGCTACCTCGCCCGCTGGCAGCGTGCGTTTTTGAGCGTCGACCTGCTCGGCCACCTGCACAGCCTTCGTCCAGCGCTACAGCGCTGCTTCATTGCGTTTGCTCCGCCGAGCGCCGATTTCCCGTTGTGCGCGACG
Source organism: Sporothrix pseudoabietina (assembly GCA_019925295.1). Taxonomy (NCBI): domain Eukaryota; kingdom Fungi; phylum Ascomycota; class Sordariomycetes; order Ophiostomatales; family Ophiostomataceae; genus Sporothrix; species Sporothrix pseudoabietina. The sequence continues at coordinate 2,417,935 of JADHKS010000001.1, read as the reverse complement.
CTCTGGGACGATTTGGTGGCCCGGCTCTGGCTGCGGCTGACGTGCCTGGACGACCTGGGCCCATTTTTTGACCAGCTGGGCATGTACATTGCGCCGACGTACACGGAGCTGCGGGGGCACCGCGACCTGGGGATTGAAGACCCGCCAGACGATTTGCTGCTGCTAGACCGGCGGTCACCCCTGGGGCTCATGGTCTTCCAGGCACTCACCGAGTTCCAGCAGCTGTCGTTTGCGCACCGGTGCGAGCTGTGGGAAGACTTTGTGCGGTACCGCAACCCGACGCGGACGGATTTCAAGATTCTGTGGCCCCACGATTTCGGCGTGGATGGTCTGCTATTTGATGCTGTCCTGACACAAGGCCAAAACGACTGGGGCCAGCAGGGGACGGACGCGGTGGCGCGTGTCGTGTTTGACCGCATGATAAAGGATACCGCGGTGGCCGTCAGCCACGACGAGACGGACAAGCTGGTGACGCTGCTGATTGAGCGGGAGCGCATAGGGTTCCGCCCCGCTCCCGTTCTCAGAGAGGCCGCCGACACGGTGATCCAGGCCGCCACACCCATCCCCTCGCAAGCCACCTTTTACCGCCTGCTTGACGCCTGGCGCATGGGCGACATCAACACGGCCTACGACCAGCTGCATCGCTACTTTGATCTCGTGTCGCGCCAGGCGCCCCATGCCGCCTACGGGTACAACGTCGGACCCATGAACAAGGGTGTCATCCAGCGCGATTTCGGCGAGCACTCCAACGACCTGCTGTCCATGTTGGATGCTGTGCACGCCGGCCGTGAAGCGCGCGACTACAACTCTTTGCGGTTCTCACTGCTGTGGCTCTACATGTACGCCCGCGTGCTGCCGCGGCACATTCGGCCGCACCAGCTGCAAGGCTTGGCGGGCGAGGCCACCGATGGCCGCCAGGTCTTGCCATACGTCCGCGACGACGCCGAGGCCTCTCAGTTCCACGGGCACCATGCCCTCGCTACCTTGCTCGAGGCCCGCGTCGCCATTAGCGATGGCCGGCCCCCTCTCTTTGCCAAAACGTGTCTGCACGAAGCCGGGCGCCGCATCGTCAAGCACTGCGAAGTCACGCTGGAGGGCCAACTCACAAGCACCCTCATGCTGTTCTGGGACCGCATGGGCTATGGTCCTCTGGCCGTCGTGCACGGCCGTGTGTTTATGCGGACCCGCCACGACGGCGTGCCCTTTGACGACGCCGTGCGTGTAGCCTCGCGGCTGGCGTTGCAGTATGCACAAAACGGACAGTTCAAGGAGGCGAAAGCGGTTATGGACCAGCTGAACCCCGAGGGGCTGACCTCGCTCAAACCGCAGGGTATGGTCAGGCATGTCTTGACCTATGTGGCGGCGCTGCAGGCGGTGCGGGCGCACCAGTTTGACGACGCGGACGATTTGCTGCTGCGGCGCCTGCCGACGGCGGGTTACCCTTCGTGCGCGCCCACGCGGGCCGACCGCCAGGCACAGGGACCGTCCCAAATCGACCCTGACCTGGCCGCCCAGGTTGCTCTGTTGCATGTTGCCTCTCTCTCGCAGAGAGCCGTCGAGGGCGACGAAGCAGATGACGACGTGGCCGTGACCCAGAGCGATGCTCGAATCGATACTGGCGGCTCTCTCGTTACTGCCCGCGATGCCCTCGACCGCTTCGAGGCTTCCTACGACAAGGGTGTGGGCGACTTGCATGTCTTGTTGCAGATCAGCCTCGCCCGCGCCGCGCTCTACGCCCGTGCCGGCCGTGGTTTGCGTGCCGTCACTCTCCTGCTACACACTTTGCAGGCCTGTCTCCGCCGCCGCTACCACGCTCTGCTCTGGGAGACGGTCGGTGCCGTCGCCCGTTTGCTGGTCGCTGAGGGCGAGTTCCGTGCGGCTCGCACGCTGTTGTCGCTGGCTCTGCCGCGGTCGCTCGAGACGGCCCACGCGGAGACGTCGGCGATGCTGTACCAGTCGCTGGCTGATGCCTGTATGGGGCTGGCGGGCGAGGAATCGTCAACGCAGCCAGCCCACACAAAGCAAGCTGTTCGTATGAAGCACCACATGAGCCGGGCGTGGTGGTACTTGGGCCAGGCCCAGACATGCTTTGACCGTGCCGGGAGTGGGCGGACTGTCGCTCAGGAAATATCAATGAAGCGGCAGATGATCTTGTCGGTGGCGCAACAAGTGGGAGGCGTTGGGGCGTAAACACGCAGAGTGTGAAGGAGTCATGGATACGGCGTTGACTGGAGCATGGTATTTGCATTTCTCTTTTTTTTTTTCCCTCTTCTTTTCTTACACCGGATCTATACCCCTACGGAGTACGGACGGACAGTCAATGTCACATCATAGAATCAATTAAAACTATACAAAAATGGTCGCTATCCCTCATTATATCATACAGTGTCTAGATTGTCGTAGGTATACGAAGAAGTCGACCAATCTATTGATCCTGCATCTCTTCGTCGCTGTCTTCATCGTCGTCGTCATCACCATTGTCGTCACCCAACAACAGCACATCAAACAAGTCTGTCTGCTCTTGCAACGACCGGCCCAGGTACGTCCGACCTTCTTCAATGTACTGCACCATCCGGTCCGCCTCCTGCTCTATCCGCGCCATCTCCAGCCGGATACTGCCAACGGACTCGCGCAAGTGTTGCAGCGACTGCGTCATCTCGCCCTCAATGGCCGCCTGACGCTCAGCTTCTGCCCGCACGCGCTTCTCCAGTGCCGCCAGGTCGGCCTCGCTGCGCTGGAGCTGGCGGACGGCCTCTTCCGTCTCGGCCTGCGGTGTGAGGTCTAGACTGCCGTCTGTCATCAAGGCGTGCCCTGGTGAGGACGTCGATGCGACTGCTGCCAGCTTCGCGTGTGCTTCAGCTGTTGCTTTCTGAATACGCGCATGGAACGCCTTGTGCGACTCACGCTTGGGTGGCGCATTGTCCAGAAACAGCGCGGGCACCATCTGTGTGCAGCCGTGGCACCGGCGCATGGCCGTGGCCGAAGCGGCGGCTGCTGCGGCTGCGTCGTCGCCAAAGTCGAGACTGCTGCCGCCTGTCTCTCCTTGGTCTTTGTCCTTCCCAGCCTGCACGCTGTGCATCGCCTGGTGCAGCTGGTGGAACGCTTCCGAGTAGAAACTGCGGCCGCACGTCGTGCAGGGGTGATTCGTGCTTGTGGGCGCACTGCCCCCACTCACCCGATCAATGGCGTCTAGCTCGGCATGCAGCGCCAGCTTCAGCCGCGCCAAGCGGTGCCGCAGCCGCAGCACACGGCCCGGCAGGTGGACTGTTTCGGCCTCGGCCGTGGCAAGGTACCGCTTCTCGGCCGCCAAATCACGAATCAGGCGCTCTGCCGCCGCGCCCTGTTCGCGCCCCTCGCTCTTGATTTGCCGCAGCTGCTGCCGCTCGGCCTCGGTGCTCTGCACAATGCGGTCGATGTCGGCCGGGCTCAGGAGGGGCAGCTCCAGTTCCAGGATGCGCCGCACGACTGTCTCCTTTGTGAGCTGCTCCTTGTAGGAGAAGCGCAGCTTCTTGAACAAGCCCTCCAAATAGTCGAGCTCGTCGAGCGCCGTGTGGTAGTCGGGCGTCTCCTCGTCGTTTTCGTCATTTTCGTCGTTCTGCTTCGTCTTGACGACCCCAAGGAGAGTCTCCAAGGACTGCTGCGTCTCGGGCGCCTGCAGGTACTGCGCCATCTGGTCCATGTGCACAAGGTTGACATAGGCTGCTGTGGGCCCGTACAGCGCGTCCAGACTCGCCGCACTCGACCCAAAAGCGATGCTCGTATCGACTGGCGTCGTCGTCGGCACGAGCAGTGCGTCTTCTGTCGGTGTTGGCGACGAGCCGTAGCTGTTAAAGCCCGGGGCGGACGCTGACACGGAAACAGACGATGCGCGCGTCGACGCGCCGAGGTCAACCGAAGATGCGTCTGCGGAAGAGTCCCCACCACTCGCGCGGCGAGAGGCACCTCCGGAACGCGTCGACCGTGCCGACGTCGCGCCCGACGAATGTGTTCGTGTGCGGGGTGGCATTGTATGGTTTGGAGGGAGGGAAATCGGGGACCGAGGGTTGAGGATATCGTCAAAATCGCGTAGACGCGTCGCGTGGTACCGTGATCCAAATTGGTAGCAAAAAGAAGGTTCGTGATGTCAATGGTGTGTACGGAGTATCTCTGGCGCGCCTGTACGTTCGTACGTCGTATGCAACCCCTCAAGTAGAAGTGGATTTGGTCGTGCAGTGAATCAATGAAAGTGGATTCCCGTCCGTTTGCACTTTGCGCACTCGAAAGTAAACAAATGGTGGGGGCTTGTTGACATTCGACCGCACATTGCGCTAGTCCTGATTTGGACAGCACTGGCTGCTTAGTCATTTCGGCAGCCTTACAGCCTTGCGCTCCCATATGGCAAAATCAACATCCACGACATCGAAGCAGAAATGCAAGATATTTGTTTTAGAGATCTATCCTCAAGTATTGGAGACCGTAACAGTGCTCCCAGCTTTTTTTAGAGACCGGTTTGGGGGAAAATGGGTGAGCTGGAGCTCCGACAAAGAACATCGAGCGCCAAGCCTCGTGATGAATGACATGTGAACAACACCTTTGTCCACGTCAAGACTCACCTCCAAGCAACAAAAATTATGTGCTGCTATCACATTAAGCCTGAAGAAGAAACACAGACTTGGTTTATTGGACTTTGCATCCGCTTTTGTCATTCTGCATGCAAAAGCGAGAATTTGGCTACAGGCACCATCCTCAGGCCATAATTCGCTTGATGTCTGCTGTATCTTGTTTGCTTCGGTGCTTCTTCCCAGCGACAGTTTCTCCGAGCAGCCTTCTACCATTCAACACTCATAACTAACCGTTTTCCTTGCTTTTTAACCTTGTGTAACACCCATTCGGGCCCGAATTCTTGCTATTGTGCGAACTGGACAGAAGGTCCTCGCTTCTTGCCTTTTTTGCTCTGCCGCGCGCTGGACGAAAAACAGTGGATGTCGAAAATAACCCGAGGGCATATAGTCGCGTCTCCTCCTTCTTTTTCCCTTTCTCCCCTTTCTCCCCTTTCTCTCCTTCTCTGTGGGATTTCAACAGTCGCTGCACCCATCTCGAATCCACGCCGCGCATTACCGAGGCTTTCTGCATGGCTGTCCCCAGACTTTATTGACGTGTTCATCACTTCCAACGGTCGCGTCGTAAGGTTGACAAGGGCTGGAGTCGTGAATGTTGCTCAAGGTGTCTTTTTAATAGTTCCTTCTTCTCTTTTCATGGACTTTAATTTTATTGCTTCTTCTTCTACACCTACAAGAAACCATTGGCACATGACTGACAAAATATCGTAGCATCTATGCTCATGAACCACGAAACGTAGATGCATATGGTCGGGGATAGGCATGTCACCAGCTCACCAGCTCACCAGCTCGCCCCGCCTAGGGACCATTTCCAATTCAAACAATGTTTACAACACAGTAGCATGCTCTGACAAGTTTTTCTTTTCGTGTTGATATTTGATTCAAAGACTATGGAAAGCTCTCAATGTCAATAGCAACAACAAGAGAAAGTGAAGAAAGAAACTGCTTGTCAAGTCGCAAAAAGGGCGCAGAGCGCACAAAAAGGAAAAGCGAAAAGAAGCGCGGCTATATTCTCCCACTTGGTCTCTCTTTATTTTCTTGGTTTACTCCAGTGATTTTTTTTTCTTGTTCCTTTGTCTTTGCACACAAGTAATTTACTTGCTCACGACATCGAAGCCACCCATGTCGTCGAGCGCGGCACGGATCTCCCTGACGTAGGCAGGAATACCGCCAGCCCAGCACACGGGCTCGAACTTCTTGCCGGGCACGCTGCCACCCATGTAGGTCGAGACGGTCGTGGGGAAGAGCGTCTTGTTGTTGATGTCGACAATGCGCTGCTTCCAGGCCTTGGCGGCCGAGTCCTTGGGGTTGATGTACTTGATGTTGTTGCGCTCCATCTTCTCAATGGCGTCGGCGATCCAGCGGCCCTGCACCTCGACAGTGGAGGGGCCATTGGACAACAGAGTAGGGCCATGCACACCGTAGATGTGGAACATGTTGGGATAACCAGAGACGGTGGTGCCCAGGTAGGTCTCGGCGCCGTCAGCCCACGTCTTGGTGAGCTCGGTGTTGTTGACGCTCTTGAGGCCGAGCTGGGTCATGACACCTGTAACAACGTCGAAGCCCGTGGCCACAGCAATGACGTCAAACTCGTGCACGGTGCCGTCCTTGAGCTGGATGCCCGTCTCGGTGAAGCACTCGATCGGGTTGTTCTTGATATCAATGACATCGACCGTGGGGCGGTTGAACTGCTCATAGTAGTTCCTCTCGAGGCAGGGGCGCTTGACACCAAAGAAGTGGGGAGGCTCCTTGGGCGCCAGGATGTCACGCAGGCGCGGGTCACCGATGCGCTCGCGCGTCTTCTCGAGCCAGAAGTTGTACGCCTCGCGGTTGGCGTCGGCGTTGAAGAACGTGTCCTTGTAGAGCGCGACCCAGTAGCGGAAACCGCCCTCCTGCCAGACCTTCTCGTACAAGGCGCGGCGGGCCTCGGGCGGGTCGTCAAAGGTGTTCTTCTCGTACCAGTCGTAGAAGAAACCGGCATAGTTCTTCTCGCGAAATTTAAACAGCTCCGGGTAATACTCCTTGCGCTTGTTCTGCTCCTCGTCGGTCAGAGGGCGCTTGCGCATGGGGATGGCCAGGTTGGGCGTGCGCTGCAGCACCTTGACCTCGCCGGCCTCGGGACCCCAGGCTTGCACGATCTGCACACCCGAAGCACCGGTGCCAATGACGGCACACTTCTTGCCCTTGACCTCGACCTTCTCCTCGGGCCAAAACGACGAGTGGTGCACAACACCCTTGAACTTGTCCATACCGGGCCAGTCGGGGATGTAGCGGCGGGCAGCAAAACCGGTGCCCAGCACGAGGTACTTGGCCTTGGTGGTGCGGCCGTCCTCCGTCTTGACGTGCCAGCGGCCCTCATTGGTGTCAAAATGGCCGCCCACAACAACCGTGTTGAAGGCGCAGTCCTTCTTGATGCCGAGCACCTTGTCGACGTGGTCAAAGTAGTTGCGCAGATCCTGGTAGTTGGGGTAGTTGGAGGTCCAGTTCCACGTTTTCCAGACCTCGGGGAACGAGAGCTCGTACTCGGGCACCTCGGAGTCAACGCCGGCGCCGGGGTAGCAGTTCCAGCGCCAGGTTCCGCCGGTGTCGTTGCCAGCCTCGAAGATGACCGTCTTCAGGCCGCGGTCGCGCAGGGTCTTGAGCATGAAGATGCCGGCTGTGGGACACAAAAATACGCGTTAGTGAGGCCGTTGTCAGAGGCACAAAATTATGTGCTCTTTATATCGTGCACTATATTCACCACAGGTGTAGCAAGAGACATACCAAAGCCGGCACCAACAACAAGGGCATCAACCTCGAGGTTGTCGGCGTACGGGCCGGTCTTCTCGGCATGCTGCACCGAGTAGTCCGTGAGCTCCGTGTTGAACTTCTTCGGAGGGTGGCTAGGAATTGGCTCGCCCATGGTGTCGGTATTGAGGAGGAAAGGTGGCTTTGGCTAGGTGTGTTGCAAAGAGAAGAAAAGACAAGGTGTGAGGTATAAGTCTTGATGCAAAAGAAAAGGAGAAAAGACAATGATGAGAAAGATGTTGATGATGATGGAGTGAAAGTCAAGAATGTCAGGGTGGCTCTGGGTCTCTTATATCTCCAATCTCAAGCATCGGCAGCCAAGTTAGTCTAGCATTTATAATTGTTGGTTCACGAACACAAAAAAAGAGCCTTTCCAAAAAAAAAAAAAACAAGGAAACAAGATAGATCCACAACATACGCTCAATATTCAGGGACCGCCAAGCTTTCGGATGGGATGGAATAGCTATGCGCAAAGGAGCTCAAAGATTGTGGCCAAATTCACCATGCTTCTCGCCTCATCGCCCCTCGCCTGCCCCGCCTTCCTACGACATCTCCATCTCCGCATCTGTCTCCTCTTCCCCCCTCCGAGCTCATACCCCAAAGCCGTGGCCAGACCGGTTATTGAGGCACGGCCGGACAAAAGCAAAAAGGATACGCCATACATAAACGAATGTAGACGGAACCGTCAAGGGAGGGGAAGGGGGGTGGGCATTCAAGCCAACACTAGCCGTGATGAGACCACATGGGACTAGATGGGTTGGAATGTTGTGTGTAAACCAGTAAAACGGCCAGACCCTGGGGCCCTTTTTTGGACATTTTCCCCCTTCCTTTGCTCGGACTCGGATGGGCCGTCTTTGACGATTTGATGCGGCTCCGCGGCTATACCGGGTGTGCTGGGCCGAGCAAAGTTACAAAAGCTATCATAAACGTGATTTGAGTGCAATACATCGCCGGTCGTCCAGAAAGGACAATCGACCATGGACTATGAAGCTAAGCCCAGCTGGCACGGCGGCGGTCAAGTGACCCCCAAACTGACCAGTCGTTTCTAGGGAACACTACACAGGCTGAGCATCAAAAAGAAAAGTAGACCAAAATAGATAAACTGCAAGAGACAAAGATAGGCATAAGCAAAGAAGAGAGATAGGGCGAGGGGGCCAAGAAGATGGCCCGAGTATGCCGGAGTGTAGGTGTAGGTGTAGGTGTTTGTGTTTGTGTAGGTGTTTGTGTAGGTGTAGGCATAGGTGTTGCGAGAACAAGCTTCACCTGCATAGGCCAGTCTGTTCGTGGGCATTATTCTTCAATTGTTTTTGTTAGCTACCCCCTCACTCAGTATCATTGACGTACGTGCGCACTTGTAAGTCCTGCTTTATGCATCCAGGCTTCCAAAGAGACGTGCCCAGGTGCCATACTCCCATACTCTGTACTTTTCTATCATAGTTTCTGTTGCTTTCCTGCGTGTGTGTGGCCCTGGTTGTGCAGATATTCCGTATTCCGTACTTTTGTTGCATTTCCTGCTGTTCCCATTCGTGTGAGCCGTCACACTGTTGCATTGTATCCTATATAGGCGACCTGGAAAGAACATGGGAATCAATGCTCGGAGTATCTATGGCCTTCGAACGTAGTAATCAACGTAGACAGCCAGTTTGTGGGTATATTTCGGTGAGCTCGCAGAGACAGCTTTTCCTGTGTACATTTGCATTTGCCCGAATATCCTCCACGAGGAGAGGCTTAGTGCAGCTTGCAACTAACACGTTGTACTGTGTATGTGGCAGTAGTCTAAGTGGGGAACACCAAGCGAACAAAGAGGTCGGGGGCGGGGGCACCCCGACGTGCCGATGCATAAAAACATGGGGGAGAAGAAGGCGGAGTGGGCTAGTACTCCGCATTAGACACGGATATCGACGACATGCAATAATCTGGGGGTGAAGCATTCACAGTAAAGCCACAAAGCTACGGCATACGCCGTCTTCACGCTGTGTGCTTCGAGAACAAAGTATCAACAATATGACCAACAATATGATCAGCAATATGATGAGCAATATACAATCCGGGGGAGGGGCGTGGGAAAGAGTGAGCGAGAGAGACAGAGAGACAACACCTCCCAGAATAGGAAGGACAGTTGGCGTCTCGCCCATCACGTATCATCCTTCTATCAGTCTGTCCATTCATTCTTCAGGCTGTGGTTTTAATTTTATCCTCGGATGTCGTTCGGACATCAAGTGCACATCAGCCATTCCATCTTACCCAAATCTAAAATGGACAGGCTGATGGGCATACCAAAAGAAACAGATAGAAAAACAAAGCGAAGCACGGTCCTTCGCCGAGCGTCTCCAAGGCGGAGCCCAGGGTTGCTTATGCGGACATTATGAGGAGGTTGAAATAGTGTCTCGATGGGCTGGTGAGGGGACACCACCGAGAGTGTGCATGTTCGTGCAACTCTTTGACATGATCTACCGCCATTTCTGCTGGGTCCTGTCTTGGGGTTTGGTGGGTATCAAACCTCGTCCAACGCGCGACGGCCGGCTGGTTATGATTTTGCTGGGACGGTGTCTTGTCTTGTCCTATCCCACCAACAGAAACGCAATATCAACAAAGAGGCTCACCGTCCTACAGTAGGGGATTTTCTAGATACGGAGTGGCGGATCCGCTACTTGTTCTAACAAGTCCGGTGATCTTCCGAAATATCGTACGATGAAGAGACCCTGGGAGCAAGAAAGAATCAAAAGAAGCTTCCATATTGACTCGCAAATGTTGGGCTAGTAAACTGGGCAAAAAGGGCGAGAAAAGGAGGAAATAGAAAAACATACTCTAAACCCCAGGAATATGGGGGTGGCAACAGCACTTGCACTGTTGCGTCGCCATACAAAGTTCGTATCCCGGTCCCTTGTGGATTTCATATGGTCCTAATCAACGCAGACCGCAGCTGTCAATGACACAACAAGATCCACAACGATCGAAGAAAGAGACTCAACGTACGGCCGAAACTCAACGTACAAACGGCATTCCCGGTCGAGTCCGCACGACGAGCGCTTCCGCCTCGAGCCCACCTCGCAAGCCGCAGCCTCGCTGCCGCAGTATCCATTTTGCTTGCACAGGTCGAATTGCGTCTCGAGGCCGAATAAAACCGGTAAAGGCAGTGCATAAGACGAATGCACGAAATAACGGCACAGGGCCTTTGTGTAAGTCGGCTATCAACTCTACAACATAAGTAAGGACCAATAGGAGCACCAGACAAGAGCACCGGGCAGAAGAACCAAACAGTATAATCAGGCTGGCCCGCTGGTTGGCTAGCTGTGTGGCATCAAAACAGGGTTAATCACCTTTGTCTGTTCGAGGTGTCTTGAGGGCGTACTGAAGATGGGGGGCACAAGGCCGCGAAATCAGGATCTGCCTTTCATCGCCCCTTTCCTTTACTTTTTCCCCGCAAACGCTAAACCCCCGTACTTTACTAATCTTGGCCCCAAAAGATTCGGGGTCCGGAGCCGCAAACGTGTGCATGGGAAAGGGTGGGGAAGGCAGAAGACAGGCAGAAATTGCAAAACGGGGGGGTGAAAAGAGAAAGGACGTTGGTGAGAGGAGGTCCAAAGGGGGTGTGTGGGAAGGTACGAAAGAATGGCGATGTCAAAGACGGGAGCGGGGGTGGATTCACCTGCCGTGCCTTCCTAACCACACATCACACATCGCACGGCGCAGTTTCCCCAGGATTCTCCAGAAAATGGGTGAGGTGTCAACAACCACACAACGGGCAGGAGCACAAAGGGTACCAGTATACGACGTACGCATACACCAAACACAGAAGGAGGGGCGTGGACAACCCAAGACACTCGATACTCACTAAAGGGCAGGGATGGCCTTGAGAAAATCCACTTTCCCCGCGCGAGCATCAACCATTGTCGGATCCGCAACGCAGCCGCTTGTGCCCAGAACAAGAAGCGCAAAACCAGGTCAGGACAACGAAGAACGACCACAGTAAGGAGACCAAAAAGAAACAAACAATAACACATGGTGTCCTTTGCCCAGTGACTGTTATGCGCGCGAACGATCTTGGCTCTCGAAATGGCTGGGCGTGGGGATGCTCAAAGGCGAGAAAAAAAAGAAGCCAAACATGCGGGAAAATGATAGTCTGGCTCTGGTGCTAGAGCTGTTTCTGCAGTCATTAGTGCCATTGTGTTCAAGCCAGTGTCCACGAGCTTTCCGCGCCAGTCCCGCACTTGTATGTTATTCGCCTGTTATGCTGTGCTTCTGGTCCTTATTCTGCCTCCTTGCCTTCTGGTTGGCTCGCCGGGTATAACGCCGGTTCGAGCACCGGAGCTCCAAGATTCCTCTCGTCCCACCTCGGGCGAACCTCTGAACCTCTGAACCTCTGCAGCTGCGGATAGCTGCGGAAAGCTGATAGCTGCTTCTGGTGTTGAAGGAGGGTCAGGCTGCGGCTTGGGGTTTGAAGGGTTTCGTAGTTCGCGCGTCTTTCCTTAATCTGTCTTTTGTGACCAATAGTATTTTTTTCTTATTTTATTTTACGAAACTACGACGTTCTCCTCGCTTGGGGCAATCCCCACCGTGAAGATCGCTCCTTTGGCTATCTGGTTTTCTGGACAGCCGGCTGGTCCTAGCCATCGTTTGCCGCGAGTCCGGTGGACTACAAAACTGCTGGCATGGCTGCTTGAGCCTCTTGTTGCACGGATGCTCCTCTACGATTGCCAAAGAACCTTCTCACCATCTACGTTTTTGACATCACACTACGGCTGCACACCATATTGCAGACCACTACCCTCGTAACGTAAACAACACACTCACACACATACTCTCGCACACACACTCACCCACAAACTCATCATATCACCGTCAACATGCCTCTCAGCGCAGAGACCGTGTCCAACCTCCGTGGCATTGTCGACGCGGCGTGCGCCGACCCGACCACAGACATCCCCGGTGCCACCGTCGTCGTCGTTGACAAGAGCGGCAATGAGCTGTTTGCGCACGCTGCCGGCAAGCGCGGTGTCGTGTCGTCGGAGGCCATGACCGTCGAGCACATCTACTGGATCGCCTCGTGCACCAAGATGCTGACGGGTGTCGCTGTCATGCAGCTCGTCGAGCAGGGCGTGCTGCGCCTGGACGACGGCGACCAGATCGCCAAGCTGGTGCCGGAGCTGACCAACTTGACGGTGCTCAACAAGGACGGCACCACCGAGCCGCAGAAGAAGGCCATCACGCTGCGCATGCTGCTGACGCACACAGCCGGCTTTGGCTACGCTTTCTTCAACGAGCGCCTGCGCGACTGGGGCTTCCCGGTTGGCATTGACGAGTTCTCGGGCCGCTTCGAGGACATCAAGATGCCGCTGCTGTTCCAGCCCGGCGAGGGCTGGGAGTACGGTGTCAACATTGACTGGGCCGGTGTCGCCCTGGAGCGGGCCACGGGCCTGTCGCTCAACCAGTACATGCAGAAGCACATTTTTCAGCCGCTGGGCCTGGGCAACATGAACATGATCCCGACGGCCGAGATGCGCGCCAAGCTGGCTTACTGCAACTTCCGCCAGCCGGACGGTGTCCTGCGCCACCGCAACCACCTACAGCGCGCGCCGCTTGTTGTCGACCTCAACAGCCCCGAGGAGATTGCCCGCATCTTTAACAGTGGCGGCGCCGGCATGTTTGCCAAGCCCGGCGAGTACGCAAAAGTGCTTGCTGTCCTGCTGAACGACGGCACATGCCCGCGCACCGGCACCAAGATCTTGAGCAAGGCGACGGTCGACGAGATGTTCAAGAACCAGATCCCGCAGTTCCCCAACTACTCGCGCCAGCCGATCCCGGCGGCCATGCCCGACCTGACCAACCCCATCGGCGAGCTGTACCCGACGGCCGGCAACCCGCCGCAGGGCTGGGGCCTGACGTTCATGCTGGCCAACAGCGACGGCACTGGCCGGTCGGTCAACACGGTGCAATGGGCCGGTCTGATCAACGCCTGGTGGTGGTGCGATCGTGACAACGGCGTCGCAGGCATCGTGTGCACGCAGATCTTGCCGTTTGTAGACACGAAGGTCCTGGGAATGTGGGTGGGCGTCGAGGCAGAGGTGTACAAGGGCCTGGCTGCGGCCAAGTAGTACGCTCAAGGTACGACGTATTACTGTAGGACGAAGCGGGGGTGTTTTGTTGCGACGCGCCGAAGCTCTCGAAGCTCTGGACCTTTTTTTGGGAGTAACAATAGAATCCCGCTCCCGCAACCAGAGAAACAGACCCCGCAAAGCCGTATTACGTTTGACGGGCCAATGCTACGTGCGGGAACAAACGTAATGTGGGTCCATCCTGCACGTGATATGGGGCGCTCTCTTTGACTCTGTGGGATATCGCCGCCTCAGAAGGCGCAAGACTTAATACTGGCTTGATGGGGCTGCTATTAGGGGTGGGTTGCGTGTCTTTTTGCCGCTTTTATCTTTGGCCTTTCTCGCGCTGCTGAGCAGGTTGTTTGATTGTACGTCGTAAGCTTGTCTGCAATTCTTCGTCTTTCAGTTTTTTAGTCCTAGTTTTACGCCTTTTTATTTCTTTTCCAAAGAGTGAGCACAGCCTACAGGTCACATTGTCCAACGGTCTTGGGCGTCTGTGCATCTTTCTGTGATTTTCTTTGCGACTCTTTTTGCGATTCCATCCTCGATCCTCGAGGTCACGTGAAGCCACAATGCCAGTGCGAGACGGTCTCCAAACCAGCATAGCGGGACGGGCGACGCGTGTGCCCTGGCCGACTAAGAAGATGGCTAATAAACGCCCCCCTTGTTGTAAGCTTTTGTATCGTATCCCTTAATTCGACTGACCTGTTTTTGACCTGCTTTTAGGTCTTGCTTGACTGCTACTCTACTGCCTCAGAGCTCACCGTATGTTTGCTATTCCCAATCTCGAGGGCCGATTTGTTTCTTTTTTCCACGATATGCCTGCTTTTCTGGCCTGCGGCTGAGCCTTTGGGCGTCAATATTGTCTGCGCCCGTCGGGGGGTGGCGCGCCAAACAGGAGATGATGGACACCTTTTCACGACTTGTATGAAGCGGACTGCATAGACGAGATGGGATGTGGAGGTGGAGCTTGGTCTGTCGGGGTAAGGCGTCCTCAGTACGAGGTAACAGCAAGAGCGGCAGCAGATCTAAGCGACGACCAAGAAGAGAAGGAGCGAGGGGAAGCCTTTCCAGGGAAAAGAGGGTGATGAGAACATAAATCGAGGAGCTCAGGCGAGAGGGGAAGGCGCGCGCAGACAGGGCCAGACCCAGAAGGGCGGAGAACCCCAGAGAACCCAGCAAACAAGTGTCTCTGGGGTCTAGGCATCGCCGTGGCTCTTTCCCATTTTTGCTCTCGTCGCCGTGACCTCCACTGACCTGCCACCGTATGCTCCTGCTCCTTCCCCTCTCGGCAACGTCAACACGAGCGACGTAAGCTGGTTGGGAAGCTTTTGGGAAAGCACACTGGGAATCCGGCGCAAACAAGGCAAGCACGTCCGGCGGTTCCGCCCACAACCCCAAAAACACATCGAGGCCCTGTCCTCTCGTAGCTTCCCAATATTTTGCAATATAAGACGTGGACCCAGGAAATGGGCATTGTTTCTCCCCTTTTCCCCCTTTTCATTCCTTCTTCACGAAGTGTTTTCTTCTGCCTCGCCGTTTGCTCCTTCCCCAGACGACCCGTTCCCGTCAGCGTCCCACCCATCGCTAGTCCCCGTTCCTTCCTGCGCCCTGGATGCATATTGTATGGGGTGATGCCCACGCTTTATGACCGTTTTAGGAACGTTTTTTTCCTGGGGTTATTGGGTCCTTCTCTGTTCACGTTTCCTATTTTAACGCATCCTTAACGCCTTTTAAGGATTCAACAACCTTGCTTACCACGCCTGCACGCCTTTACGCCTTTACGCCTTTACGCCTTTACGCCTTTACGCCTTTACGATCAACCGTTCTCCGTATTTTCTTCGCTTTTCCATCTCCATCCTTTCCCCTTCTTTCCCCCTGCGCTCCCCGCCATTGTTCCCGCTGCTGGCCCTCCGTATCTCAGATTCCCATAGGCTCTTTGCCCCTCCAAACTCAAATCGGCCCCGTCTAGTCCAGCATAAATGCGGGGAAGTGGAGGCTCTCGGCGAACCGGATAGCCCTAAGCACTAGACTCGGCCCTCCTGTCCTGGCCGCCCCGCTCAGTACCGTTTCGCTTTGGCACCGTTCTGGGACGCCTGGGCCGCTGGGTCTTTCTTTCCCTCTTTGATCGCTAGGGGGGCAAACTCAACAAACTCATCTGGGCCCTCCCACTGGCTCGCCGCTCGCTCCTGCCCTCAAGTCTCCACGTTCTCGCTCTCCCTTCGCACCTGCCCTGCCTAGGAGACTCCGCTGGAATCTGCCTCTGTTCGTACCCAGTCGTTACTGGCTCCTCTTTCTGTCTGCATTTGCAATTCTTCCATTTCCTGTCACGACTTCCTCTCTCCGCTTTCTCGACTCTTCTTCGCCTTTTTGGACGTCTGCACCATTTTGCGTTCTGCACCAACTGTCGCCAAATCACGCACCAAATCTGCAATTCTGCATTCTCTGCGCAACCCTAGCCGTGCTTTTGCGCCCCTCCCTTCCCAGAGACAAAAGAATCGCAACACTCGACGACAAAGGACCTGGAAACCTAAAGGACCAACCAAGCCATTGGCTGTTGCATCGACAATCGAATTTGCATCATTGCGCAAAGGACTTTTCCGGAGGCTCCGCTACGAAACGACGACGACGACGACTGCCACGGCCACAAAGACGACAACGACACGACGATACGACCAAACACATCCCGGATTATCTCCGCATAACAACCCTACAACGACACCGACGACACCGACGACGACATCTTGCCAGCACGCGAAACTTTTGACTCTATCCGCTTACAACGCCCCCATCTCTCTCTCTTTCTCTTCTAATCTTGACCCACCTCGGTCGCATCTCGCCGCTTCACTTGCCGGCACCAACATCTCTTTGACGCTCTAATCGGCCACCGAAAGGCCCATTTGTCCCAGCCGCCGCAGGCATGAGACGCCAGAATCACTCCTGCGACCAGTGCCGCAAGGCCAAACGCGCCTGCGATGCCCCTTCTCTGCGTGAGACCATCCGCCGTGGCTCACTCGCCGAGTCCGACAAGAGCGAGCCGTTGATCGGCCTAGACCCTCCCGGTAAGTCTAGGCATATCCCTCCGATCGCTGATGCATCCGCTTCCGCGTTCCGCTTCCGCATCGCCCGCCAATCCCGTGTCTTCCGTCTCTTTGTATCCCTTTATGTGTTTTTCCGTCTCCTTTTGTCATCATCCAACCTAACATAACCCCCCAGCAACAGCAAATGGCGCGCCGCTGCGCGAGCCCGAGTACCGGCCATGCTCGTACTGCCTCAAGACGAGCAAGCATTGCACCCTCAACTGGGCGCGCTCGCAGCTACAGACTGCCTCTACCATACGCACCAGCGAGCTTCGCCAGAAGAAGCGTCAGCGGGCAACAGAGACACAGCAGACACAGGCACAACAGGCACAACAGGTACAAAATGGAGCCGCCGTCTCCAATGCCGCAGTGCCTGGCATTCCCGTCTCTGTATCTGTATCAGCAGCACCGCCGTCTAGCCAGCCTCCCGCACCCATATTTCCCTCTCCGCCGCAGTCGGCAGCTTCGACTATGCGCACCACTTCAGAAACTGGCGATGTCAGCAGTATGCCGCCTTCTGTACCACTGGCAGCATCTGCTGGCAACGTAGACATGTCCGCCTTCTGGCCAACACAGCCTTCGCCATTCCAGCACCTGACAAATCATCTTGATTCGTTTATCCCACTGCCTGGAACACATCATCAGCATCACCACCAGACCCAGCCGCATCCGCATGGCGGCTTCGCAAATGGCGTGAACTTGTCCACCCTTGGCTTTGATGCCGGTGTCGGCACGGATGGCACCAACGGCCTAATCGGTCTGCCCTTTGACAGCCTACCGGTCACCACGGCGGACCTCGTGTCAAGGCCCGCCTTCCACAACATGGCCACGCCGGATCCCACAACGCTGTGGGCCATGATGCCGGGCCAGACCAGCCTCGATGTCAACAACGCCCAGACTATGCTTGACGTGTCCCCCGATGTCTTTTCATCGGTCAGCGGCGAGGACGAGGACGGCTCGGCATCGTCCGTCATCACAGATGCCTACTCCTTACAACACCACTCCTCATTTACTCACCCTCAGTATGGCGGTGCCGGCGCTCGCCGCATGTCCTCTTTCTCCATGGTGTCTCCCTCGCCCAACAACGTCGAGTTCATGATGGCCACACGCGTCAACAACCACAGCATCTCTGAGAATTTGCTGCAGATCTACCACGATGTGCTCGAGCACAACCTGACGTGTTGGATCACCGAAGAGACGTGCCCGTACAATGTTTGGGCCCGCCCGCCAAAGCAGAAACCTATAAAGTCACTTGCCAACGGGCCTGCCAACGGGCCTGCCAACGGGCCTGCCAACGGGCCTGCCAACGGCAGTCCCAACTTCCCCGTCATGACGCTCGGTGGCCGCCGTTCGTGGGCTCCGCAAGCCAACTACAAGCAGCAGTTCGGTCCCAAGTGGTCCAACCGCGTCTACCGCCGTGTCATTAAGCTCGACAAGCTCGCACAAGCAGTGGGTATCACGCGCTTGTCGCCCGCCCAGAACCAGGCCAGCCAAAAGGCCCTGCATCTTGTCATTATGGCCTTTGCCACGCAGTGGGCCCAGGGCAGCCAGCGCCAGCGCGAATCCTATGCTGCCGGCTTTGCTACGATGAATTACGCCACGACCGAGGAGTTTGACCGCAGCATCCAGCGCTCGCTTTGGCAGCAAGCCCGGTCAGCTCTGCAAGACTGTGCCGACATCGAGTCATACCGCGTCGTCTGTGCCGAAATCATTTTTGGCATGACCCAGCGGCCTTGGGACGAGTATGAGTTCGCCGAGCTCGAGCTCACCACCAGCCATGCCCAGTACGGTGATGGCCCGCTACCAGCAGACGATGCCAACGACAACGGTGCCGAAGCCCGCCGGCGCCGTGAGGTTATTCTTGAAAAGCTGAACGATGTCCTTGACAAGGACGGCCCGCCCATCTTCACCGAGCGTGCCGCGCGCAAGATCCACACGCTCAAGCTCAAGTTTGACAACTACGAGCTGGGCTTCTTAGGCAACCAGACCAAGAATGACAGACGCAACGGCCTGCACATGCGTGACGTGACCGACACTTCGTCGCCGTACATGGGCTCTGAGGAAAGCCAGACGGTCGGCCTGCTCTTCTGGCTGGCTGTCATGCTTGACACCATCTCGGCGACCATGACAGAACGCCCCGTGGTCCTGGCCGACGATGAGAGCCAGCACGAGGCTGCCGAGCATGACGACATGTTCCCGAGCAAGCCGTTTGGCCCAGGTATGGACACTGGTTCTAGCGGCAGCAATGGTCATGGTGCCGCCGGCAAGGGTGGTGACGGCAGCAATATTGGCCTAGAGGACATTATGGATGCCATGCGCAGCAACGGCAGCGGCAGCAGCACGACAAGCAATGGAAGCAACGGCAACGGCAAGGCCAACGGCAAGAGCAGGAAGGACAGCCACAGCAGCAATGGTATCGACCCGGCCAGCATTACCTCCAACGGCAAGCCGGCCAAGAAGAACAACCGGTGGCGCATCGACCTGTTTATCCAGGACGACCCGGAGCGCATGTCGCACTCGCAGTATCACTACCCGTGCGCATACGACGAAGCGGCCAGTGTCGTCACGCGTACCGCGCCCGTCAAGGTGCTGCTGTACCGCGAGGTGCTCTACCTGCAAAACATGTTGCGCAAGCCGTACCTTACGAAAGGTACGCCAATCGAGGAGGTCATTAGCGAGACGCTCATGATCTACCGCTACTGGAACCTCACGTATGGCGCGTTCTACCGGGAGCTGATCCAGCACCACCCCACGGTGCCCACACGCATTCGCGGCTGGTTTGTCTGTATCCTGGCCCATTGGCACCTGGGTGCCCTGATGATGGCCGACGTTATCGCCCTGATCGACGAAAACCGTGTCGGTCTCGAGGAGTCCCGCCAGCGCCGGGAGGCCGCCCGCACTGTCGCCAGCATCCGCCGCTCCAGTGCCATGCAGCTCGCCGATATTGCGCGCATCGCCACGCCGCTGATGCCCAACTCGGACTCGGACCCCACGATGCCCGACTTCCACTATGCCGTGCGCGAGGGTACCATTCTTACAGAGCCGTGGACGATTCTGCTGATCCGCGCCTTCTCCAAGGCCGCCATCGTCCACCTGCGCGAGGCCGACGGCATCCGGCAGCAAGGGTCAGCAGACCTGCTGGGCCACGAAGGCGAGTCATGTCGCAAGAGTCTCCGGCATTGCGAGGAGTGCATCCAGGCGCTGTGGTACCTGGGCAAGAAGTCAGACATGGCACGCAATGTGGCGGCAGTGCTGTTCCGCGCGATGAATGTGTGATGTCGGTGTTGAGGTCGTCGTATGTGAGAGGCTGAAGGTGACGGGACAGCGACGGGTCAAAAATGGGCGTCCCATCGTACGGTTTTTAATGATTTTGCTTTTGTTATTTTTGTCTGTTTTCGCCTTGAATGTCGATGCCCTATTGGAATATCTCAGGTGTAATTCTGTGTCGACGAGGAGGGATTTGCTAAGCGACTTGTTTTTGTCTTCTTTTGATCTTGTTTTATCCTTTTTCGTTTTGGTCTCTCTTTTCTGTCTTGGTTAGTAAGGATCGCGGGGTGCATAGGTCTTCTTCAGCATGACCACGGTTATGTTTATTCGACGTTTGGTCTGATGCTTTTAAAGTTGGTTTTCGGATGTTTTTGGCTCGGATGATTTTGAATGTTTCAATGTCTTTGGTGCTTTGGCGAGCTTTGGTTTGAATCGGACAAAATTGACACAGGATGACAAAAGGGTTTCTGTTGGGTCTTGACGATATGTCAATGGGTGGTGTTCCCCGCCCAAAGTATGAGAGTGTTTTTCCAATCTTATTTTTCGCAATCTTTCCCGCAATTTCGAATTCTTTTCGATGAAAAATGCAGTCGGAGCCCAGTTCCCGGTTGCTGATGCTTTGATTTCGTTGTGTCTGAGATGTTGTCTGCCAGGTTGAGCCGAAGACCGAGGGTTTGAAAATGCGAGAGGCTGAGAGAGTCAGACACAAGAGGAAGGAGGAAGAGTAATCTTTAATATTTTGAGTGTCAGAAAGTTCAAAGTCACAAGCTGTGTGCGTCCCTGTTTCTTATGCCTCGCTCTTATTTCTCATTTCTCATTTCTTTTCATGTATCTCTTTAGTTCTCACTATCTTTTCCGTCATTTATCTCTTTTACCCATGCACGTCGTGCCGCCATCTACTGTGTATGGTCCTCTTGACCTTCTTTGTCTATCCCGGTGTCCAATAGGCAGTTGTCTCTCCCGTCTCCCCATACCACCCCAACTAAGAGTGCAAGCGGCTGATGCTTCCGCCCTTCCTTTCCTTTGGAAAAAAGAAAACCAGCATATCACAGCCACATGATTGGGTCTTTGCAAAGCATCACGGGTCCGCACAAACGAACAGACGACGCCCTTGCCTATTGAAGAAATGTATTGCGATCAATGTTCTAAAGTTCTGGACCTGATTCCCGGATCTTTTTGGGCAACTTCCTGTCTTCAATTTCCCACCATCTCAAGCCGTCTTCGACCATTTGCCTTTTTCGGATTCCGAGGCTGCGTTGGGCTGCGCCGAGTGTGGAGTGTGGAGTGGAGTGTGGAGATGATTGTCCCGCCCTGGCTTTGACGCCTTGCCGCTTTGCTCCTGAATTGCTCATGGATCTGCTCATGGCTCTCATTCTCATTCTCATTCCCCGTAAACCCAGGCAAACCCCGGAGCTGTAATTATATTTACGACGAAGGTGAGCTTTGAGTGGAGGTCAAGAGAGTGAGATGACGCCAGTCACGTGTGGAGCAATCTGGGGACTTATCTAGCCAAACTAAATTTAGGCAGGAATGGCTGTTCACAACACGTGACCTCGCGGCAGGGGACCCAAGTCCAAATCGCGAAACGTCATTGCACAATTCCAGAAACGTGAAGAAGCGTGAATGCTCGCATCTTTTCTCCTACAATCTCAGGTTGCAAACGATTTAGACTAACGAACCCACTGCGGCATCCTTCGCGCATACGACCAAACGCCGGCACAGCTCACCGAACTGTTCTTTCCAAAGCATGCCCGACCATCGAGCAGCCGTCCACCAATAAACATAGCCAATATCAAATCCCCAATATCAACACCCCAAACTGCAGGGCCGCATCTGTGCTCCCATTCTGGGTCTTGGGTCTTGAGGCCTCGATGTTGTCTTTGAAGGCCGCCCTCGCCCTTGAACGCCGCCGGCATAGCCGTTGATCGTCTTCCAGCGGGCGGTCTGCAGCACTCGCTCTGCTACCACGCGATGCCGCCAAGGCAAGTTCAAGCCCCATTCTCCATTATCCTGTCCTTTTTTATGGGGTAGCCGTGTGGTGTCCCTCCTCAGAGTTTCTCGCACTTGTTTTCCCGCACCTTTTTAAAGCACTTGACCTGCTGCGGAACATCAATTACTACACATACTAACCCGCACTCCCGCAAACTTGCAGATGACGGTGCGTATTGTCACATGGAATGGTAAGCTCCGTCTGTTGTAATGAGTAGATGTGTGTTTGCCAAGCTTTGCGGTCCGCTGACATTACTGTCTCTTCTAGTCAACGGCATTCGAAATCCGTTCAAGTACTCGCCATGGAACAAGGACCGAAGTCTAAAGGTACGAGCGATGTGACGAAGAGACAAAGTGACGAAGAAGCGAGGCCACGGAGGAGGGACAGCATGACAAAAAAAGCCGAACGCCGATACCGACGGTATCCGTGGTAAAGAAGGACTATATGCTGACACATGCCTGTGTGTAGGCCATGTTTGATATTCTAGAGGCAGATATTGTTTGTTTTCAGGAAGTCAAGACACCGAAAGCGAGCTTGACCGACGACCTCGTCTTTGTTGACGGCTGGGATACGTTTTATAGTTTCCCCCACAGCCTGACAGGATATTCGGGGGTGGCTGTCTACACGCGGGACAGCAAGTGCGTCCCTTTGCGTGTCGAGGAGGGTGTCACTGGTATTCTCAAACCCCCAGGAACTCAGACACGCTATGTCGACGCATCGCCAGACAAACAGATTGGCGGCTACCCAACCGACCGACAACTACGCAGAGCTGCCGTCCCTCGCGACGTGATCGACTCCGAGGGCCGCTGTCTCGTCCTCGAGTTTCCGCTTTTTGTTTTGATCAACGTCTACTGCCCGGCCCGCCGCAACCATGAACGCACAGGGTACCGCAACACATTTCTGCTCGCCCTCGATGCACGCATACGCAACCTGGCCGCGGCCGGCAAGAATGTTGTGTTGTGCGGTGACCTCAACATTATGCGCGACCAGCTTGATACCGCCGGCATCTGGGGCCATGGCGGGCAGAAAGTGCTCACCGAAGCCCTCGAATTTGACCAAGGGTACATGACCATGCGGGCTCCCAAACTACTTAGCCAACTGCTGTTCAACAGCCGCACCGTCTCTGATACGGGGGTACCGTTTATCGACGAGGCCACAGAAGCACGGCGCCCACCTGTGCTTTACGATACAGGCCGCGAGCTGCATCCAAACCGGACAGGCATGTTTACCTGCTGGGACACCCGCAAAAACCACCGGCCGGCCAACTTTGGGTCGCGCATTGACCTCATCATGTGCAGTCCGAAAATCATGCAGCTTGTGCAGGAGGCGGACATCCAACCGCATCTCCATGGCTCGGACCACTGTCCTGTGTATGTTGTTCTGCAGGAGAGCATAAGCGATGGCAACGGCAACGGCAACGGCGCCGATAGTGAGGCAGCAGGACCCAAAGACACGGCACACACTCTCGACTATCTCAATCCGCCAGGCCGGTTCGTGGGTGGCCAGAATGTTCTGCCAGCCGACGAAGATACGGCACTGCTGAAGAAGCGTTTTCCACAGTCCGGCCGGCGCATGCCGCAATTCTCCAACCGCACAAACATTGCCAGCATGTTCCGAAGGGCATCAAAGCCTCATGTTGTGGCCACTCCTTCTTCCACTGCTGCTGCTGCTGCTGTGTCCACCGCCAGCCCAGCAGCAGATGCATCTGCACAGCCGTCCACGCCCGAACTGCCGGCTATCCTCAAAGCGGAAGCTGTCGATTTGGTCGAATCCGACTACGAAGGCGACGACGGTGGTGCTGGGATGATTGAGGATGAAGACGGAGACGACGAAGAAGACGACGAAGACAACGAATACGTGAACGGTGGTCTCGGGACGGTGGACGAGGACGAACGGTCCGAATACGTTGCAAGGCCTACCGTTTCAAAACTGTCAAAAACGTCGAAACAAAAACAGCCGACCGACCTACTAGAAGCCAGCATTGAGGATGTGGAAGACCGAGGACCTCAGCCCCCTCCCCTCCACGCGAACGAACAATTTGGGCTATCCTCGGTCGTTGCCTCGTTCGTCTCACCACCCTTGCCTAGCAGGCCTCCTCCCCTCACGTCAAGTCAAACAAATCAGACAAATCAAACCGCTTCTGGCAATGATGCCGCTGCTGCTGACGGGAGCCAAAGTGGAGGTGGTTCAAGTGCGAGCGAAACATCGGCTGTCCACGGCTGTCGTGTACAAACACCCTCCACAGATCTTCCCTTCGAGCGGGGGAGGTCAAGGTCAAAGACGCCAATCGTCGAGAGCACCAATACTGCAGAACCCAAACCAACCCATCCGCAGTCGTTTTGGGGTGATCGCTCTGGGGTTGACGTTAGCCGCGAGCGGGGGACCAGCTGTGGCGAGAATGGGGCGCCTGGGGAGACCAACGAATCTGGGGAGTCTGGGGAAGCTGGGGTCGCCCTAGCGGCGCTGCCACCACTGGCACCACCACCAAAACCCAAGACCGCCTTACCACCATCACAGTCGCCGACCCCATCGCTTTTGTCATCGTCGTCGACAACGACAGGGACGCGTCGCACTCTGGCACGGTCCCAAAGTGGGGGCGGCTCCAACACCTCGTCCATAGCCAGTACCTCCTCCTCATCGTCTACCCGCCCGGCCAAAAAGGCCAAGACGTCCGCCTCTTCATCAGGGCCGTCTACGGGCATCCAAATGTCCATGAACATGTTTCTCACGGCCCGGCCCGCCAAAGAGGAGAAGGGGCCTCCAGCTGCAGTGACAGAAAATACACCTGCACCGCAGCCCTCACCCTCACCCTCACCATCCACGGCGGTCGCCTCCGCTCTCGACGAAGCCAATACTGCCTCCGCTGCCGACAATGCAGTCGCCGCCGAATGGATGACGGCCGAAGAAGTTGATGCCGCCTTCAAAAATATGGACGCCGCTAAAGCCTCGTGGTCCCGTCTCGGTCTTGGCCAGCGCCAGGGTCCGTTGTGTGAACACGGCGAGCCCTGTAAGACCTTTGTCACCAAAAAGGCGGGTATCAACAGTGGTCGGTCGTTTTACATGTGCGCGAGGCCACCCGGTCCATTAGGTAAGAAAGAAAAGGGCACGGCGTGGCAGTGCACAACGTTTGTATGGTGCCGCGACTGGCGGCCGGACCGGGAATAGAGCGCAAAGTAGAAAGCAGAGTTGGCTCATGTACTCATTGTGAAAATAAATACCCATCTGAAATCATATATAAGTCATTCAGACCTGAGTTGGATTCGTAGCCAATATGTCGTGTTTCTAACTTTCCATTGACAACAAAAACCAAAAAAAAAAAAAAAAAAAAAAAAAAACATCTTGGTTTTTCCCCGAAGATGTAAAAAGAAATAAAGAAAAATTAGTGTGCATCACGTGACAGTCTCAATTCGTACAATAAAACACGTCAATCGTTTCTACGGCGAACCAGTCAACGCTAGCTATTTCAGAAAGGTATGAGAAAGAAGTGCAATTGTGAATATTTGCTTGAATGCAGTGCTAGAACTATTCAGAAAAAGACGCACGATACACCAAAGTTGAAAAAATTCCATCGCCATGAGAGCTAATAAAGAAAAAGACGTTAAACCAAAGAGGGTGAGAGGGTGAGAGTGCAAGAAAATACATGTAAGAAACGCAAGATACTCCAATCCGTGCGTGCTGTCTGATGGGAGCGGAAAAAATGACACCATCAGACCGAGTATCATCAAAAGAACCAAAAAGCAAAATTACACCGAGTCTCCCCAAAAAGTCACAAAAATTAAAGACCCTAAGCCACGCTTCGCTGTTGTGGCAAATAAGTGCTGTACAGTACCGGCTGTTGGCTGTCAAATGGGTGGCCCCTGCACGCAAAAGAAGAAAAGAGAGTATAGAAAAGCTCGAGAAAACATAGAAATCGTTGAGAAGAGATGCTGTGTCACCAAAGCCTAGGCTGAGTCGCCGGCGGCTGCACGCACGACGTCGCCTTTGCAAATAGGACAAGTACGCCGACGTGTCGTCAGCCAGGGGGTGCTAGAGAAAGAATTAGTATATGCGCCACAGAAAGTTTGGAGAAAGACGAGGGTAGACCTACATGCAGGCCTCGTGGAACTCGTGGCCACAGGGCAGGCTCATCACGCGATCACCGGCCACGTACTCTTCCAGACACACCACACACTCGACCTGGAGATACCGGGACGGCGGATGTGGTTGGGCCGGGGGTAGTGAGACAGTGACACGGCGCTCATCACCGGGCACACCCGTCGTTGTGCGTGAGCGGGGTCGTGACAAGAGCGGAGTCGTAAGTGTGGGCTCTAGTGTAGGTGGGCTCGGTGACCGTGACGGAGACGACAGTGGACTAGCAACGGTCGAGCCGACGGGGACAGAAATGGCAGCTGGTGGCTGTGTACCAGGCGGCACATAAATGTGAACGGGCAGCTGTTCGACGACAGCCTTGGGCGCACGCCAGGCACGGTAGCGGTATTGGGTGCGGATGAAAATGAGAATACCCGTAATGATGATGATGGCCAAGAGCGGGCTGGCAATAACGACCAACAATGTATCGAGAAGCGGTAGAGTGCTGCGTGTGGGCGCAATGGTTACATACAGCGCCTTGCCGCTGCCCTTTCCAGGAGTGCCTGTCGCTGTCGGGTCGGCATCGCCGGCGGTCGACGTTGACGTGGGAATGTACTCGTCGAGCACCCACTCCCGTGGCCGCGTCTTCCAGAACCAGCTATCGTCGGCCGTGTCCGTCTTTTCAGGCAAGGCGGTTGTTGTGGTCGTCTTTGTCTTGGTCTCGATGCCGGGCGCTTTCTTAAGGCCAGCCGAGTCGTCTTGCACGGCCGCGACCAGTGCTGTCAACAAGTGGGCCGTGGTGTGTGCTGTGAACACGGACGGAATCGTGACAAACGACGTGTCACCACTGGCATACATCTGGATCAGAGGGCCACCTTTGCGGTCGTCTCCTACAATCACACCGACGGCACCGCGCCGCTGCGCCCACATAACTTTGGCCAGGAACCCACAGCCACCCCGCCTAAGGAGGACAATCTTTCCGGCAATCTCAGCTCCTTCCTGCAGAGACTGAATATCACTGTGGTGCGACGCCTCGTTGGATGCCTTCCCCCTGCGTGCCGACGATGCATCCTTCCAGGACATGTCCTTGCGTGACGAACCCCCGTCCGGCTTGGCAATGGTGTCCACATAGGGGGCGGTAGGCGCAGAGGCACCTTTAGGGCCAACAGCGTCTGCAGCTACACCGGCTGTGTCAATATCGGCGTCTTCGACATCGGCTGCGGCGATGTCATCACCAGTGGCCTTGCGGCTGCTGCCTTCGCGGCCTGAAGTTGAAACACTGGCCTTGGCATGGGCAGCCTTGTGCAGGTTGCGGAAGTAGGCCCCCGTAGAGTAATCTTCTAGGTAGTTGTCTGTGCCATCGTCAAAGAAGCCATCCGAAGGCAAGACAGGCACACCATCGGCGGCGCGCTTGCCGTCCCATCCTGGGACATCGCTGCAGCCCAGTTCACCCTGTGGTTCAACGCCGTCTTCACCGAAACCGGCACCGATCCACAGTGCCGCACTCAAGCCGTCCTCTGGCAGCTCGGCGCCAAACGTGGCTGGCCGGGCCGGGAAGAACGTGCTATTGTCTTCAGTCAGGGAGATGGCGGCATTGGGTGGAAAGAGTTGGAAACCGGGAACACTGGCAATGTGCCGGTGGTTTCGAGGCGGGACAGGGTAGCTGTCGGCAGCTATGGCGCGGACAATGACAAAGACAGTCACCGTGCTCGCGGCCAGCGCAGACAGGGTGCGGATAAGAAGTGCCATTGTGGGGAGGGATGTTGGAAACAAAAAAATAAACAAAGTAAAACAAACAAGAGGTCGTATCGGGGTATAATGAGAAACAAGGCAAGAAACGAGATAAGCAAACGAGGCTTGGTGTAAGAGTGTGTGTATGCAGCAAGAAAACGAGTAAGGCTGTCAAAATGCTGCTGGTCTCGCGTTACAAGAATCTGGAGTGAGGCATATTAGTATCAGGATCGAGCTCGTCTTGTTCTCCTTCCTTGCCTTCTTTATCTTGGTACATCTTGACTTACTCTAACATGCAATCAAGTTGAGAACAGTTGGGAGCACCGTCTGGAGAGCAACGACACAGCAAGACTCAAGTCAAGCCGGGGAGACGCCCACCGTCGAGCAAAAAGACAAAATGGCAGATCTGCGGTGAAAGTCTCCTCTCTCCTCCTTATCTGCAGGTGTGTAGTGTGTTCGTAATAGGCTCGTATTGCGGGCCGTGATCATGCACGCATCCGCCTTCGGCGGCTCGCTGGCGACGGAGTGCAGTGATTCGAGAGAGAAGAAGACCGTGGTCTGTGGGAGCAGGCGAGTCGGATAATATCGATTGCGATTCGTGGTGTCGTGTGGGAAGAGAGGTGGCTCCAACAGGAAAGTCGTCGACGAGACAAGAAACAGCTGGAAACAACAGAGACTGGTTGTTGCACAAAGAACGGGGGCCTGGTATCAAATCGCTGCGTAGGGCACAAGACGGTCGCACGAGAACATGAGTCCGTTGGTTCGGTAAAATCGTTGGTCGAGAGTTGTTTGGCTTAAAATCGATCGCTTGTCGAGAGAGATGAGGCAGAAGAGACGTCGAGCGAGATCGTGTGGCCTTGTACGTCGGCAAAAGAGTTCGTGCAGGTCGACGATAAGGGGTGGGGAAAATGTTAGATACGGAGAGATGTCGAGGTTGACAAGACTGCTTTGCGTCTTTGCGTCTTTGGGGCGACGCAAGACAAGGGACGACAGCACTTTCGCCAAGAGATCCGGTCGCAAAAGGCGCTATCGGGGGCCCAAAACGCGTGTCGAAAGACGGGGGCGACGGGATAATCGCCAAATGGGAACAAATGGACAGGGCGACACGCTGAGCTGGAGTGGGCTGGCTGATAATAAGAGGAGAAGAGTATTGAGTAAAGCGAAACCAAATTAAAGAATAAGGCCGGAAAAAGAGGCAGTCAATATCAGTCGAAATACGTCGTAATGGAAACAAATCGGGTGACCAGATCGATGGCCAGCGACCGCGATGGCGACACAGAAGGGAGATTAACACGCGGAGATGGGGCGGTGCTGCAAGGGTGCAACAGAGAAGCCCGAAATGCGAGCTGGCGAAGAAGAAGAGCAGAAAAGGAAGAGAAATGCGAAGATTGTGAGATGCAGCAACTGAGTTAAAGGAGGCGGGAAGTCACAAGCAAGAAACGTCGAGTTGCAAGGCAGGCACGAGATATGAGACTCACACGGCAAGGACGAACGGTTCTAACCGAAAGTGCAAAGTGTACGAACGTAGGTGGGCAAGTGACGGAAGGCAAAACGTCAAGAGGCCAACAACGGAAGGCACGAGCGGAGATGGCGGACAAGGCCCAATCCAGGCCCAGGGCAGGCGCGAACGGGCGATAGACAGGTCCCCGAGGCACGCGAGAGGGGCACTTTTTAGTGGTTCTTACAGGGCGTGATAGCAGTCATGTGGGCACTGTTCCTGCATCTGTACGAGTATCAGGCAAACAAAGACAGTGGAAGACGCAATGCCCAGCAGGACCCAAAACAGGCAAGCGCGGGCCTTCAAGGCCCAAGTGACGTTGTTCAGATGCTCCTCCTTATCGGCTTTAAGAAATCAAAAAGCGGACCGAATATTTTTCCGGCAGCTAACAGTCCACCCAATGGCCAATCACGAGTCAGCAAGCTTGGTGGGGCCCCGGTAATGGCAGTGGTCTGATTTGGCATGAGGGAAGGAATACCTGAGTGTGGTGACTGCTTTTGCGGGAAAAGCTTCGTTTCCCGACAGCCGGTTTTTCCTCTCGCTCTCTTCGACCTCTCTCCTACTTCGACTGTCCATTGACAACCACCACCCGCATCACAACCCCGTCAACAACCAATCGCCACTCCCTTTTTTCAATCGCAATCCAAAATGTTCCGCGCTGCCATCGCTCGCCGCGCGGGCCCGGCTGCCCGCCGCATGTACTCGACCCCGTCGGCCGGCCCTGCCGGTGAGAACGCGTTCGTTCGCGAGCGCCGTGCCGTCAAGGAGCACGCCGCTGGCACCACTGGTAAGTGATACCCGGCAATTGACGAGAGAGTCATTGGTGACGGACGGCATGTCTCCGGAGTATCATAGCTAACATCCATCTCTAGCTCTGTGGCGCAACTTGTCCATCTTGTAAGCTTTTACATTTGCACTCACTTTTTCTTGATACCGAGACGCCGAAACGCCGAGCGACCCAACCCCCCGAGACGTATGATCGCACGCGACCGACATGATGCTCACCAATCGCTCAATTCCCAATCACCCATTTGTTTAATTGCCGACAAAGTGTTTCACGAAGACGAACCGATATCACGAATCGACCCTAGCCGTTGGACCGATCGACCGTTGAACCGTTGAAGCGTTGATCACATACATATCGCCGTTGTTCTCTTATAGCTCTGATATACTAACTAATGGAAAACAGCGTTGCCATCCCTGCCCTGGGCGCTTCCGGCTTCAACGCCTACGTCCTGTGGAAGGAGCACTGGGAGCACTGGAGCCACCTGCCTCCTCTGGAGGAGCGCACCGAGTACGCTTACCAGAACATCCGCACCAAGAACTACCAGTGGGGTGACGGTGACAAGACTCTGTTGTAAGTATCCGATTTGGGGGGGAAAGAGTCGTTGCGAGATGAGAGACGCCGGGCCGAAGAGTGGCCGAGACGACAGTAAATTAACATATCCCTTTCTAGCTGGAACGACAAGGTCAACTACCACCACAAGGACAAGGTCGCCTAAATATGCCGTTTGGGCATACTCCTAGAGAAGTTGGGCCAACGTGGTACTGCAGTGCCATATTTGACGGGAGACTGCTGTTGGAATAGAAGTAGCAGCAGAGGAGGGTGTGCATAGAGCGGTGCCGTTTGTCTTGGTGTGTCTCTTCGTAGCACATAGGGCAACGTCACAATAGAAGTAAGCCTGACTTTGGGCAGGGCGTATATATTCATCAGAAAATTAAAATTCATACAATTTATTTATTCAAGGCGACCGTCACATGCCACCACGAAATACGAGATCTGGTAATTTTGTACGGGTTGTGTTGGCACGCGTCGACCTTCCCGCGCAAGCACAGGCTGGCGAGCCATGCACGACGAATACGAAAGAGATAGATTACTTCTGTGTTTCCCCGAATGGGTTGCTGCTGTTTATTTACGGAGTACAGACAAGTGTCGTCCCGTTACTCCCGTCTTGTGCAACGACATACAGAGAAGATTCGCGGGTTGGTCGCACGAAGCAGGGAATCCGTGGTGTACGCCTTTTCTCATGCGTAATTACGGACTGAAGGCCCTTCTCCGCGATAAGCCTGTCATTACCTCTGAACGAGCCTCTTTTAACTACTTGTCAAGCTAGATGGGGAGAGTGCCGGTGAAGGTGTGTATCTCCTTGTTTAAGTCGTAGTGGAAACTACGTAACAGCGTTGCGGTGAAAATGCCACACATTGAAAATCCAGTCACAATGGAGCTCAAGGTAAACGACGTGTTGCTAATATCAAAGACATTGTATGACCAGTATAAGGCGTTATAAAAACTAGAGGAACATATCGCAAAGAAAGATTGTAAAACGTAACGAGGATAACAAAAATAAAGGGGAAACATAAATACAGCCGCCAATGCCATAATGCATAATCCAAAAGATGATAGCACAAATAGCAGAACACTGTGAATACTCAATAGCAAGAAGGAAAGAGAAATAAACTGTGATGGTAAAAATAACAAATCAAAGCAGAGTTCAGCTCTGTCGCGCCGCAGTTCAGATGGTAGTGACGCCGGTAGCTTGCACAGTTTCCGGGATGCTGGGAGGGGTGGGTGAATCTGTGGAAAGCGTCGATGCCCGGGAGCGAGACTTGCGAACAAAGGGAGGGTACGGCAGGATTATGGAAATGGGGGTAGAAGAAGTTACTGGCTTGTTTGATGGCAATGGGACGGCATACGCTGACTGTGATTGCTAGAAACATGTTAGCTGCGACGCAATATCGATATCAAGTTCATGCTCTGTAGTAGACATACCGGAACGGACACGGGAAGACTGGCAAAAGGTCCAAAGTTGAGCTCCTCAGCGGTCATCGGCTGCATTGTTTACTGGTGCATTGAGGGGGGAATGCCGTGTCCTGGGTAGGGGTGAGGAGCACGAGTCTGGGACGAAGGTGGCGAGGACTTGGAAGGCTGGTCTTCATGGGCCTCTTGAGTCACAGATGGGGGTGTAGCCTTTTGAGCCTTGATCTCAGCCCCGGCTGTAGCAATGCCCACAGCCTTCTGTTGTGCTGCGGCAATCGGGGCCATTTGGCTCTCGACCGTCGGAGGCACCCGACTATCGCCATTGCCAGAAGCAGGAGAGCCAACTTTCGAGCTCATGGAGAACTGCGCAACAGTGGCAGCGTCACTCTGAGCAATTACTTCGGCTGCTTGAAAAGTAAAGAAGGGAATAATAAATTCTCCTGAAGAGGTGACCATCACACACGGCTCTTTGATTGTTGGTGGAACTTGCCCTGGTCCTGTGGGGAAACGGGGTATGCGTGCATCATACTGGCCAAAAGGGTCCCGATAGTAGTTGATGGCAGCCTGGTCGTCTGTCTTTCCCTTTCCCTTCAGGTCTTTACTGGCCTGTGGTGAAGTTGACGGCAGCTCCTGCTGTTGGCGTTTGGTCGGAGACCCCTCATTGTCATCATCTTCTTCAGCCACCAGTGCGTGCTTTGTGGAAGTGACGACCTTGAGTGATCCACGTCTTGCCTTTGGGGATATGGACGTAGAAGCCTGAGCATTGGCAGGGGCTGGAGGCAAAGCTGCCACATTGCCGCCTAATGTAGGTCCCTGAGAGGAGGATAAGGGTTGGGAAGGCTGTGGGGGAGCAGATGGACGGCGAACTGTAGGCGCAGGCCGGGACACAGCAGCCGATTGAGAGACACGACGCCTCAATGGACGCCTGGCTCTGCTGATGCGA
This sequence comes from Sporothrix pseudoabietina, assembly GCA_019925295.1. Classification (NCBI taxonomy): domain Eukaryota; kingdom Fungi; phylum Ascomycota; class Sordariomycetes; order Ophiostomatales; family Ophiostomataceae; genus Sporothrix; species Sporothrix pseudoabietina. Next base: position 2,385,120 of record JADHKS010000001.1, on the reverse strand, counting down.
GACACAGGTGCAATGGTGCTTGGCTTGGGTTGCTCAGTCACCGCAGAAGCTCGCCGGGGCTGAGGCTGTGGCTGTGGCTGCGGCTGTGGTGCTTCAGCAGCCTGAGCATGCCCTTGAGCATTGTCTTGAGCATGAGCTTGGACTTGAGCTTGTGCTGGGGGTGACCCGTCTGCTGCAAAAGAAAAGAAGGGATTGGTCGCCGTCTGTGCTGCCGACATCCATGAGAAGCCCGTGGCACTGGCATCAAATCCAGTCGGAATCCACTGGGACGATGCGTTGACAAAACCAGGCTTCCCGTGGAAGGCAGCTTGCTCAAGCGAGCCTGGTTCCGTGGTGAGCTGTGGCTGCATTTCCCAGGTCACAGGAGAGAACACGTTGGCACCCGACGCACCTGTGAAGGGCATGCTGTTTGGGGGAGCTCCAAGGGGTGCCATCTCTGCAGTGACAGTGGGAAGACTAGGTGCCAGGCTGGCATTGTCCAGTAGTGGCCCGTACATGTTGGTATCTGCTAGAGCAAACCTAGCTGGAGTAGGACCACTCGCATCTACCACAATATCCAATGATGCGTCCTGAGGGATGTGCATCTGAGCAATTGATGTCGTAAGGGATGCATCCTCCATGACGAAGCTCATTGGAAGTTGCTTTGGATCCAACCAAGTCTGCAGTGCCGGCACAGAAACAGGCATACCATTCAAATCAACATTAACCATTTGCGTAGCAAAGGGATCATTGCTTGTAACCAGATCAGAAGGTGCTGGCGTGCTTCTTGCTTCGTCGATCCACAGAGCTGGGTCCGGACGCTGCGGAGGATATCTGCCCTTCTCCACATTTGCTTGCCACGGACCCTGCTTCAGTGGCTCGGGTTGTTCCCCAATCTGTCTGTGATTTTCTTCGTCCTTGGGATAACATGCATCCCTGAAGCTGCTGTTGGGCATGAAAGCTTCGCGGAAGATGTTGTTTTTCATGTCGATAGACTTGGCCGGATCGGTCCAAACGACAGGAAGCTTGGAAGATGAGGAAGAAGAAGAAGTAGTTATGGATGAAGAAGCAGTAGCAGCTGTGCTTGTGGTGGTAGTAGAGGTGACCGATATCGCCGATGTGGGCGCTGGCATCACCGAAGAGGAGGACGATGGTGCTGATAAATTTGTACTCGCCGTCGCAAGGGGGATGTTGGTGTCGATAGACATGCTGGCGTGTACCGGAAGGCCAAGACTTTGGCCGACAGGCATTCCCGTACCTTCATCCGGTGTAGACACTGAGACATCTTGGGTTGTGACGAGCTCAGTATCTGTGGCAGCATCTGCCGGAGGGAAAGAGGCATTCATCGACAGCGTACTGTCGGGACTGATCGTGTGATCGGCGATGCTCTCCTGGACTGACTGGAGAGGGATGATGTATCCCATATCCTCCAGACCAAGGCTGAAGATAAACGAGTCTGTATCGAGGCCGGAGAGCGCATTCTGCTGGAACATCCAGCTGTCAACGCTGCTGTCCCCTGCCTGACGAGACATTGCGGCCATTGTGGGAAGATAGCAATGATCTGCGTAAATTTCTTATGGCGTGAGACTCAAGTCGGTGTTGATCTTAAATTTGGTTCAGATTGTCAGTGAAATGTACACAATAAGAGGAGGTCACTGGTGGGTTTTCGAGTAGGAAAGGTCGCTGCCCTAACTTTCGAAAGAGTGGCAAATGCGAGAAGTAGATATGATATTTGTGTGCTCCGTAGTGGAGCCGTGGATGATTGACAAGGAGAGGGGAGAGAAAGAATAGAGAACTCACTAAGACTGAGACTTCTCTGAAAGATCAAAGACGGAAGATATCGTTGGCACGTTAAGTGACGAGTAGAGTGTCGAAGGCTCAAAATGTGAGACAGAACATGAAAACTATAGAAGCCAGCATGGGTTCATGGGTTGAGAACGAGAGTAAACGACAAGAAGAGTAAGGTGGGTAGAGATATGAAGATGGCAGAAATCCCATTTCAAAGTGTGTGGCAACCGCATGGGATATATGTTCGTTGGTACAATAGGGAGTCTACCAAGACATACTCGATTTACGACAGACCATCCGTTCCCGGGCGGAACAAAGCTGTACGTATGCAAAAGCAAACGGCGTGGTTCAGCCGAGCTGCGCGTGGAGTCCTTGACCGTCTTTTTGTCACCCTGTGTATGTTATCTGCAGGGCTAGGGGAATGCATATAGATTTGGTGGTGTGGCTACGAGGACTTGGAAGCGAGAAGGCAAAATTGGGAAGAAGAAAGTAACTAAAAATGGATGGGTATAAACACCAAAAGGGAAAAAAGAAGATGCAAAGCAGATAAAACATTCTCTGAACAAAAAAGCAACATATGTGCGACAAAAAACGCCCAGGGGCAACCAGAAAGGAGAAGAGAAGGGGCGCGGCAGGGAGTACTGTATATTCTCTCTGTGTTGGTGGCAATAGTCAGGAGAGCAAAAACCAAAGACCAAAAGGGAGAAAGGGGATCGTCATGGGACGGCAGATGGTATGCTGTGGGCTTCTTTGACCATCTTCCCGGGATGCAGGAGATACCCTCAAACATGAGGGCACAGTTGGCCGCACAAAATGAGCATGAAACAAGACGGCAAACACAGTAAATTGGTAGCAACCAAGACGAAGATAGCCACTTGGGGGAAAGGGGGGGGGGGGGGGGGGCATGTTTTTTTCTTCTTTTCAGTGGCTGTTTTGATACAGAGTACTCACGAGATGGAAAGACTGGGTGGGCAGCACGAAATGGGCATCTCGCCTTGCCCGTCCCACCCGGGCGGCCGCTTTTTGTGGCACCCGAGTGTTGGTCCACCACAGGTCCAGGACAAGTGCAAAGTAGGGAGAGACACAAACGAGGGCGTCTACACGAGAGACCAGAAAAGAACGAGGGAAAGGGAGCCGTGTTGAACAAAAGAGGGGAGAAATGGACCCAGACAATTCGGGACTGCGTATCCTGACGAAGATATTTGGACCGGGGACAGGCGCCCCGCGCTGTGAACACCTAGAGCATCACGAGGTGACGCTGGAACGGTGCTGATCGCATACTACTGCCATGGCGACAAAGGAGGGGAGTTGGTATGGACGGACAAAAAGTACAAGAGCCTCAAAGACAAACGCTGACGCAGTTGAAGCTTGCCCCCAGGGGCCTTCAGAAGGATGACTTCGGACTAGAACTGCAAGGCGTGCCCCCTCTCGAGCCATAGGCGACGTGAACCTTTGAAGGCGAAACCCTTAGCATGCATGCTGTGTCTTGACAACGTATTGCAGGCTCCTAAATCAGAGAAAGGGGCAATGGAAAGGGGAAGAAAGAAGGGAAGAGAGTAGAAAGTCAGGGGAACGATGAGAGTTGGGAAAGAAGGAAAGGAAGCGGAAGGAGAGACCACGACACTGTCCAGGTCAGTCATGAGGTGACACCTGATGAAGAAAGAGAAATATGATATGTGATGTCTGATACAGAAAACTGATACGCTCTCGAAAAAGCAAACAAACGATCATCAAAACGGGCAACGAGGACAGGCCAGGCAGGCAGGGAGTGTGTAGCCCGAGGAAAATAAGTCGCAAACAGAAAAGGAAGGCAGAAGGGGCCGGCAGCAGGTTGATGTTGGACTTCGGCGTGCAAGACGGGTAGATGCACGGCTGTGCTTCGTGGCAAGGGTGTAGAAAGTGACAAAAGTGGACGATATGGACGAAGGATGCAAGACGCGCGATATACCAAGGTGAGGAGAGAGCCAAAAGAAACACACGAAGAGTGAGGGGAGACGGGCAATGTGAGAAAAAGGGCACAAATTCCGCGATGGATAAAAAGCACGGAAAAGGGGGCAGAAGGAGGAAGAAAGATGGAATTTCGCGAGAGCAAAAGGATGCAAAAAGCCGAGCAAACAGTGAGGATTCCTATGGCGTCGTTTATCTTAGCAGGGAAAGGGGAAAGAGCGAGCGGCAACGAGCAGCGTATTACAGGACACTATTGCATTGTCAGGGGGGGGGGGGGGGGCCTTCGCTCTTTCCCGTGTTAGTGCCAGTGGGCAGGCAGAGGGCGCCACGTCAAACACTAGCAGATGCGGGAAGACTAATGATGTTTGGCAGGAGCAGTCGACAGTGCGAAGGGCAGATCTTCAGGAACTGCTAGGAACAGAAGGAACAACAAACATGAGGTTCATACCTTCTTTTGGGGAGCAAGTGCAGAATGTCATATGGCAGGAGTGTGCAGACATCGCGTGGTCGCTCCTTCTAAGCATTGGCTTTCTGCAGCTAACTGCAGGCACTAGGCTTGAGAGGAGAAAGGGGCAGATCGCAGTACACGACACAAGAATGGCAGGCACGGCAGGCAAACCTTTGATACGGGCACGGTTTCCCCTGCCTGGACGAGATACCGCAAGTCGCTCCTTCTTCAAGAAGAACCGGTGCAGACACACGTATAGGGGGGAAATAGCCAGACTTCCTTGGTACCCAAAAAAATTCACTCCCTCTTCCTCTTCCTCTTTTTCTTAACAATAAAAAACACACATTACGAGCTACCAAAACTTCACGAGCCGAAAAAGTACAAAAGACGACAAGAACAGAGACAAAAGCACGGGCTGAGGCACAAGCCGCAGACCAGTGCAAGCGATCCCGGCTGTTGGCAGCACCAGCTGGCACTGTGGCCCTGGCCATTGAGTGAGTGCATGACACCATATTTCTTGTTTGAATCTGCTCTAACATTGTACTGCTAGGATGGCAGGACCGCGACCTCAAGACTTGTCCCTCTTCTTCCCCTTCTTCTTCACATCCAAAAAGACTGAAGAGAATACACTACTCAAAAGTGTGCGGCCCGCCATTAATAGCCTCATGGCGTCCTATTCTCCAGTTTTTACATGCGCATTTCGAATATCTCGATTCATCGCACCGGAGAAAATATGCATGCAAAGATTGCTGCAAAGGGCTGCAAAGAGAAGCAAAGAGAAGCATAAGCTCCCAAACGCTTTGACGCTTGTATCTTACCTGGCCCGATCAGGACATACGCATGGCCCTGAGAAAGCGTGTGTGTACTCCGTACTCCGTACTGTGTATTTTAGGAGCTGTATCCATTTCGACGGCCTCTAGCCAACATTGGGAAAAGCGCATGCGGCCAGCGACACGGCTACAAAGGTGTTGCGGAGTTGTCTTGCAGCCGATATGGAGCGATGCTCGACAAAGATTGCGGAGGGCGCTGGAGAACCCATACTTACAAGTTACAAGGACTGATGCAAAACGAACACAGGCTCGCGCAACGAACCAGCTTCCCGACTTGCTCGACCCTCCTGCCTTTCCCCTTCTCGCATCTTTTTGCCTGACAACAATGCCCTCCACCCGTCTACCCATCGCATATACGGAGTACCCGTACCGAGAAGCATTTGAGCTTGCAGGGATCAGCTTGCACTGCGGCACTCACCCCCTAACCCTGTCACTTCCATCTCAATTGTCTCCAACACCATGCATTTATCTCCTTCAGCACCGCCTGCGACACCAGCACTTCTGCACACATCGCTTCTATATGCACGTTGACGTGTGAGGCCGGAGAATAAACAATAAGCTCGAAGTGTCTTCACTCCCAGCTCCAATACTACGAGGCAATACGACGTAGCAGTACCTAGCAAATACCCAGCTACTGCTTCAGCCAACACGAGGGTTGTACTCTGTACAATCACCCTCAAACCAAACGTCTCGAGTTACACATGTTTTGCTAGGCCAACGCCTGGCCTTAGATACAACCAAAACTTTTTTTTTCTTTTCTTTTTCAGTCCGTCTCTGTGGCTACTAGCTATCTGCAAGTTCCCGAGGGCTTAAACGAAAAAGAGGTCATATGAGTCCTTTTTTATGACGATACGCTTGGAAGATGAAAAACCGCGTCTCGTTGCATCCTTTCGGCCACAGACAATGGGTGCCTAGGCGGACAAAATCCGATATTTCACAACCGGCAGAACTATCTCGGGCACTCAACGAATAACTTTTGAGATATGTGGGCCCAAAATGTGCTGGTTGGCACTCTTGAATAGGGGCAAACGAGTACGCGGTACGACCCTCTTGCAACTCGACTTTGCTATCGTTCGCTGGTCCCCACTGCGGCTTCGCTATTCTTTGCGTCCCCAGTTGACACCAAGTTTTTTTTTTTCTTTTTCTTCAGTGTTTTTTTTTTTGACATTTTCCTGACTTGATTTGATTGTGTCTACTCCGTCTTGCCTTTCTCAGTACCCCGTACCTGGCTTAATCCTAGTACGAGTCCCTTCAGTTTGCGACATTGCTGCACAGAGCCACTTCAGGACAAATTCTGTGCATGGCATGTCCGCAGCCGCACGGTCCATGTTGTCGTTTGTTCAACATCATCGCATACGTCCTGACGCATCGCTGTCGTGCATGTTGCTTTTCTAGGCCCCCCACAACAAGCCTTGATTTCTTCCTCATTCTGGCAGGGTTGGTTCGCCGGTCATCGTCGCCATTTGGCTTTGACCGCATTGGTGGCCACTGGGTCGTCTCCGCCCCTGTTTGTGATACTCCCATCTTGCCATATTACCCCTCTCACACCCGTTTGCTACCATCATCTTCTCAATCCTTTCGTTGCACCTTCTGCGTTTGGCTTCACAGTGCCGCCACCAGGCTGAAGATATTGAGCACAGCAGACGGCAGATTGCATGTCTGCATGCAATATTCAAAAACCCTTGCAACAAAGTTCATGACTCCAGCGTCGTACGCACACAGTCAACGGGAGACTTTAGAAATCTGCCTGATGCGCTGGCAGAAGTAAGGCCCATCTCGAGAAGCCTAGCCCCTGCATTTCCACACACCTCCAACAATCAAAACTTCTACCCTTGTTGAAGACCTTACAGTCTGGGTCTTGGTTTTCTCGAAAGTACAATACGGAGCAATGCGCTGTAGCACACAACGCGGTGCAAACTCTCATAGTTGTGAAGCCGCCAGTGAGTGGCTTTGGGGATTTTTTTCCTCCCCCACCAGCAACACACCATCACCAATAACCCTCTCGGGCCGAGCCTAAGCTAGAGCCTGATGATTGGCAGGACGGTGTCATCAACCAAAGGAGGGGAAGAAAACAAACGGACCACCGTTAGTGCAACAGGGATCATGACGGGGACCACGATATTGGCCTGTTTTGACGCAGAGCGCAAACAAAATACCACTTGCTATCTGATGCCCCTGGTCAGTAACTCACATGAGGGCTTTCTTCTATCACGAGGAGCAATACGCTTGCTCCCAGTCCCTCGAAATACAAAGAAGGCTGCATTTGGTGCTTGATTTCGGTGCACACGGCTAACGAGGATATGAATGCCAGGTCAAAACAATACACAGTTCCTGGCTCGCAGATGCAACCTTCATTTGACATCCGGACTGGTGGTGCTGTCGGGACGAATATTGAAACTGCGACTTAGGTCTCGTTTTCGCCCACACGAGCGGCCACTCTTCCGACTACACGCGCATTTTAAACCTGCGCGAAAGAGAAATCGAGGACAATGTGATAGCAATTCGAAAAGGCAACACAGCTTAAATTAGGGTGAGCTTACTCGATCATCCCTCGATAACTTGGGGTCTATCCGTCCCCTTTCCGAGTACTGGTGACTGCTACCTATGGAATAGGCTCACATTCAGCTCACTATTGATACAAATAGACCTGCAAGAGTCAAGAAATTTGTACAATTCATCTTCAACCTCAAAAAAATAAAATAAAAAATAAAAAAGCACAGAATTTTCAATCCGCAAAGTCTACGGTTCGCCATAGTTTCCACAGAGTTTGTCAACATGTGCGAGGTTATCCATGTACGCTCTCACCCCCGAGTCTCCCCGCGAACTATCTCTTTCTTCTCAGATGCTGAAACAGCCTTGATTTCTTACACTGCTTTCAGATCAACTTCACTTGTGGCCACGAGAACTACATCTTTCACTCGTTTTGTGAGGGTTTCATGAGGCACGGGAAACGATGTTTCTCTAGGCTCTGCGAAATGCCAGATGAAGCCATCATCAAAATTGAGCACAGGTATTTCGTTCTGAAGTTTGATGTATTGATGTCGCATCATTTGTCAACATACTGACAGCTGTAATCGTGTACAGAAGTGCAGTCTGCGGTAAGTAAAACTCATGCAAGTTGATTTTTTGTCCTTTTTAAAATTAATCAATTCTCTTGAATCAAACTTACTGACCTTCTTCTCATCTCGACAGGTAATTGTAAAGCAAAATTGTTGCACTATGACATGCCAAAAGAGCCATGAGAGCTGCGATGTTGAGCCAGATGGAAAAGTGACGATACGTGGGCTATGAGCGGCAGGTCATTTTGGTGCGTTCGAACAAACGATTGAATTTTGCTTTAAAAAGCAAATACTGTCAAGCCCCGAGGACACCAACCGATCCAAGTACCCAATGTTAACACAACCTACCTGCCCCAATTTTTTTACGTCTCGCCGCCACCGTCGGTTCAAGGAATCTGCATGTTTGTATGCAACAGTGTTTGCCGAATACAACAGAACTCTGCTACGGGCCTTGTCTCTTGCAGGCAATGAAAGGGCTTTGATTTTTCTTGGAAGTTTTTCGAATCTTGGTACAGAGCGCGTACTAGATCTTCAGCTTTGTTGGCAACCACCTGGAGACGGTGTCGTTTGTTTTCTTAGGTTTTTGAAATCTTGGCTCACAGCTGAGCACTAAGGTTTGGATGTTTTGGATATGCATTGCTATTTCTTTCGGAGCACAAAGAACAACATGATTCGATGGTAGTGTTCTCGGCCACGCAACATGCCCTGTCCTTGGTCAAAATCACAAAATCTTCTTTGATGCGTTCAAAAATGCTTTTCGTTTGCCATCATCCAGACTATTCTCAGCATTCCATGCCGCCGATTCAACAAACATTCTATATCCCGCAGTTGAGCTGGAATCGATGTTGTCGGCCCAAAGAGATTATGCTTGAGTTACATTTTTACTTGAGTTCCGTTTGCTGTTTCGGCAACCATGCGCTGGTTTGCGTCTCCGTCTTGAGTCACTCCGCATTTCACGGCATGTACATTCAACACCTCACACGCAGACACATAAACAAGCCACCCACCTTTGGCAATTTTGGGGAAACACAACAGCCAACTAGTGTCTTGGGTGCTTCTCGCTAGACGGGGATGCAACTCCCACGAAACAGATAGCACAGCACATAAAAGGAAGGCGGAAAGACCGTTTGCTTTTGGCAACGAGCCTTTCTTATTCATCGGCAAACGAAGGGCTTGCTTTTGTCATATTTCCAAACTGAATGCTCTGTTTCCGGCGGCCAGTCATGGTCTATGTCGAAATCATCGCATAATAGCTGTGTCTCGTCACAAATGTGGCGTTCAGTTGCTGATTCGTTCGATGCACGCACCCGGAAGGCTGTGAGGTAAGTTTTTGTCTCTTCTCTTCTTTTTTCTTTTTTCTTTTTTCTTTTTTCTTTTTTCTTTTTTCTTTTTTCTTTTTTCTTTTTTCTTTTTTCTTTTTTCTTTTTTCTTTGGACATTCTTGAGATAAGTACATGTTACAAAAGCCGGAGTGTTTTTTGGTTGGTGCTTCTCCAGTCATGTTCTGCATTTCGTCGATATGAAAATGGTTCTTCGCATCCTACAAACGCTACTGCCCACCTATTCATCTCGTGTCATTTTTAACGCCACCAAAAACTTCCTGCAGGCCCCCCACAACCATCACGGGAAGCAGCATGGCATGGACTTTTCTTGTGCTGCGATGCCACACCGCCTTCTTCTACGACTGTGTAGGCATCGTGGCCCCTCCTACTCGATTCCAGCACATGCCCGACTGACAACCCACTGGCGTCCGTTTGCTCTCTCTGCCGCTTCCCTTGCAGATGGCTTGTTTCGACGACAACAACATTAAAAACGATAGCAGATCTGTCACTTACTGTTGGTATGTTACCATCCCAACCCCCTGAGGGCCTTGCTGTTATTTCTTTTTACTCCGATATTACCACGTATTCGGCTTCCATCCCTATTTTTGTTTGTTCCGTTTGAACGTACGTGGTCCTCTTTGTCGTATTCTTTTTTCATACCATCAGGCACTCGTATCAAATTATCATGTAACGGTCGTTCGTTGAGCTGACTTTTTCAACTCTGTTTGCATACAGCCACACTCCCAGCTTTTGTCCAACCCCAGCCTCTCACGGGTCGCTGGGGACCCTTCCCAGAACAAAAAGAGCGCCCACCATAATATTCCGTAGTGCAACATGAGCAGACGTCAGAACCCCAGGCATGTCCCTTCACCGACTCAATTTGCGCCATCGTTTCACAAAAAGCGCAAACAAATTACCCAACCGTTGCTAGTGCAGCAGAAAAAGAAAAGTCAAGTCCATCCGAGACAATGTGGCGGCCGTCTTTACCCGTTTTCTCACATCCATCTGGCGCAAGCATGGGACTCTGATGTAGCAGGCCCAAAATGGAAGTTATGTTTGAGGTACACCAATCTTGATATTCTTCACTCCATAACACAGCAACACAAGAGCTGACGCTCAGCATCACCTCGCGATATTTTGCCCCCCACACTCATTCACAACATACACCTCCTACTCGTGCACCAGCTACATCGCCAGTTCGAGTTCCCTGCACATTTCACTTCTAGTTTTCATGACTGTCAACTTCTGTTCCATTATGATTTCTTTTTCTTCGCGTTTGCATGTTCCATAATATCCCCGAGAGGAGACCCGTCATTTTGTCCATGGGGGCCAAGGCGACCTTTTCTTCCCGGGTCCAGAAGCCTCCCTACACTCTATTGACTTCGTCTCGTCTTTTCTTTCTCTTGGTGTCTTCATACAGATTTTTTATTCGTCACAAAGAAAGGGGGGTAGGACAGAGCTGTCGTATTCCAACCTTTTTGCCGTGCGCTGTGCATCCTACGACTGCATGTCTAACATTCACCCTTCTTACCCTCTTCTTTTCTTCCTCCTGCCCTTGCCCAGGTTTATTTCCCGTCTTGTCTCTCCTGTGCACATCGATATTCCTCCGGTATCAGCTGTCAGTTCAGTTGAAACCCATGTATCCTTGTTGTGACCATGACGACAAGTGCACTCATATGTCTTGCAGGGGCTCAAGAGGATTTTGGGATTTCCCGAAATGGCCATCCCAGCTACGACGGAGAGTGCGGCCGGAAGATATGAAAACATATTGTCGTCCAGTCAGTTATCAGATTTCATATTTTTGTCTATTCTCAGCCTCCCAGCACTCTATACTTCCCAGGGGCTTGTATATTGACTACCGCTTCCCGTGTCTTCCGTCAATGTTTCAAGCATTCTCACTGGATCTTCCTCATCATCCTTGTTTTTTCACCATCCCGGCCCAACATGGGCTGTTTGAATTCCTTCACCGGGTCAGAGCCAAGGCTCCACTCTCGACTTGGATAGTTTCGTTTTCACATCTTCTGTTTGTCTGTGCATTACTTTACTTTTCTTCTTCCTGATCGTTGGCCGGCTCCAGTCGTGTGCTTTTACTAGTCCAACTGACTTGCCCCGCCAATATTCTCTTGTGTCACCTCACATCCATGCAGCTTCCCATCGCCCATCTTCACCGATTCCTCCCATCTGGCGCCTTTTCTTTCGGTTTCTGTATCTTGTTGGTGTCTTTTTTGTCTCTTGTTTTCCCGTGAGCTCCGCTTTTCCCCCGTATCCCTGCTTCCCTCGACATTTTTGAACTTGCTGCTGTTGGTAACAGATAGACACAAATCCTGTTCTGCAAACGACTTGGGACAGCGGTCGGGTAGCACCCCTCAGTTTTATCTTTCCGGCCAGAGTGAAAACGAAGCTGGAAACCGGGGAGCCTGAAATGTCTCTGGCCGTCTACCCGGTTCATCATCCGCTCTCGCTGGGATGCATCATTCAAATCCCTGATAGTTAGGATTTCTCCTAATGGTCGCGGGCATATCGTTGTCTGTGTTTGTTCCGCGTGTTTGTCTATATGCTGTTTGCCGGAGTTTGCTCGTATTTGCCTCGTTGTTTGCCATGTTTTTTTCCGTTTGAATTCAATTCTATCACTTTTCGGTTTACACACTTGACGCATTCCCGCCCCCCCGCGGCATCCCATCACGCATTCCCACCGATGAACATTCTTGTCTGGAGGAGAGCAACCTGCTTTCCCACTTTCCCTTGCCTGCTTCCGCCTTACTTTTGGTCTTCACTCTAATCTTGCCGTCGTTTGTTCTTACGCCTCACATGCACACATACACTCCCACATCCTAACTTGTGGGCGTTCACCAGATATATATATATATATCCAACTTCACACTCTTGCAAAGACCATCAAGAGCTGGATCGTATCTTCTGTTCATCTTCCACAAGTCACAAGATCCTAGTTCCCGCCTCTCTTTTCTAAACTCATTCATTTTCTCAAACGTTGCTATTACGTTCCGTCTCTATTGCAATCGCTTTCATTTTGACACCTTTGCTTGTCTCGTACCCAAAATCAAGCCCCCCAAAAAAATCTTTTCACTTCTCGTGTCCCCAAAATCAAAATCAACAAAAAAAAAAAAAACCTTCACTTGCCGTGTCCCCAAAATCAGTATTGAAAAAAAAAACAATCACTTTTCTCGTCCCCAATATCAGAATCAGAAAAAGAAACCCCTTCACTTGTTTTGCCCCCAAATTCAGAACCCCCCCCCCCCCAAAAAAAAAAAAAAACCTCCCCAAAAAAACACGTTTCTGTTTGTTTCCTCTTTTCTTTTTGGTGCGATCCCACCTCTGTGGTCTCAGTCGTCTCTTTTTAACAAGTTTTTACCCCCTGTGTTCCTTTTTATCTCACCCCACTCGCCGTGTTTGCTATACCCGATCCCTGGCCTGATTCTTATTATCCTTCTCTCAACAATCACAAACTACATTAAAAGGCGACCAAAAAGAAAAAAAACCTGCAAAACTTCAACAAAAATCACATACTACATCACACAAACACCATCTTCCCCATTTATCAATATCGGTAGGGCCACTCTGACAGCATTTCCTGCCAGCCATTTTCTCAATCACGTTACCGTTTTTTCACATTAGGAGCAACCCCATCGTCGACAGCAGGTTATCTTATTGCCAGCCAGAATTTGAAGGCAACAGACGTCAAAAGTGTGTCCCCGTGCTCCATATTCTACGTACCTCACATCTACTAACTACGAGCCACTTTTCCTCTTACAGACCTCCTATCGATAGCATGCCCAACATGTCATCACCAAACGACTGCGAGACCTACTTTGATGGGCTCATTCAGCAGGGTTTCGATGAGCCGGAAGACGGTGGTCTGGCTCTTCTGCTTGATCACGACGGCCGTCTTGATGGTGACCAGAGCGGCGATGTTGACGACAACCCTGGCATGGTTTTCGAAATGGACGACCACGACTTTGACGAGCCTTACTCCGATATGAGTGGAGCCACACCGACAAGCTACAATGTCTTCAATTTTCACAGTCGGTCCATGTCGCACTCTTACTCGTCAGTTGGAGGCGGGATGCGAATCCAACCAACGCCGCCTCGTCAACCCCACAGCCGGTCGAGAAGCAGCTTCTCTGCTGCATCGGCCACAAGACCTGCACCACAGCAGGTGCAAGCACTCCAAACGTCCCAGACGTTTCCTTTGTCGGCTCCAGCAAGCCGTGGCCCCGTCGTGGTTCCCTTCTCGCCGTCCCAGTCTGTTCTTCAAGTCACTGGTGGCCGCGACACATTCATGGGCTTCCAACAAGGTGACGATGACGACGAAGATGGCCATGTCTATTTTGACACGCCGGCTTTTGCTTCTGCTTCAGCACGGGCTCACGAGCTGCAGCAGGCGCAATACTACGACGTGCAAACACAAGCACAGAGCAGCGGCAGCCCTGGCCCCATGCCGATTCCCTCACCCTCGTCGCACTCAACCTCACCTGGACAACACCAGCATCAACGGCAAGTTTCACAGCCACATCACATACCCGGTCAGTTGCACCCACACCATCCTCAAGACTCGCGATACTATCGTGCAGGCGAGGCCGAAGTACTAGCAAGGCAGTCGCTTGAAAGCTCGTCGCATCCATTGCAATCCACGGCAACAGCCATGGCTCAGCCTCCGTTTGCTGGCCATGAAGCACCGGCCTACTGGTCAACGAACATGGTGCTGTCAGCCACAGAGTCGGTTGGCATCGATCCAGCCGAGCTGTTGAATCCGTGCCCCTCACTGGCATCATTTGTGTCATGTCAGACGCCTGTCGTTGACACATCGGCATCTATTGCCATGCAAAACCAAGAAGTGTGGAAAGAGCAGCTAGGAAATGGGGGCCTTGAGATCGAGGATATGCCGCTTAAGCCTCTCCAGGATCAGAAAAGCATCGAAGAGCAGGCAGCCGAGATCCAACGTCAGCAAGAGCTTCTCATTGCCCAACGCCGAGAGGCACAGCTCCAGCACCTGGCCCAGTTAAAGGAGGAGGAGCAGGCCAGACAAGACAGGGAGAAGAAGGAGCAGGAGGAGAAGGAGGAGCAGCTGAAGCAAGAGGCAATCGATGCTGTGACAAGAGCTCAAGAACAATCTGCATCGGTCCAACTCTACGAGTCGTTCTTGGCGCTGCGCGCGGTGCTTGAGACGGAACAGCGTCGGCAGAAACCACAGCTACCGTCACCCTCTGTCACCACTGGACAGACACCACTTCAATTGGCACTGAATGCCGGCACCCAGAGGCGCGCGTCCGCAAATCAGGCGCGAGTGAAAGCTGGTGCGAGCGGCCAGCGTCCCGCTTCCGGGCTTCAAAGCGGTCCTGCTTGCTCTGCACCTCCGCCAAGCTCGCCATTTGTCGTTCCTCCACCGCCAGACAATCAACCTCTTCCGGCCCTGCCGCACAACTTCCCCCACCCGCCGCGCCGGCCCCCGGTTGCTCGGCCACCGCCTCCATCTTCGTCATCGGCATTCAGGCCGTCTCCATTGGCTGCACCATTTATCCCGGCCTCCACGCCTGAGCCTCAACCCAGTCAATATACACCGCCTGTCATTGCCTACGGCAGCAAGCCATACATCAATGGCTATGTCCCCGTGGCGGACCGGAAACGGAGCAACTACAGCAACAATAACGAATTCTACCACCAGTACCAGCACTACACATATCAACCTGTGCAGACAACACCGCAGCATGAGCCTGTAGTACAGCTTGAAGCGCGTCCAATTCTTGAAGAGCCTGCCTCTGATGTGCAAGCTTTTGAATCAAATGTCAGCCGCACCCATCAAGAGCAGTCTCGTCCAGAGCAGCCTGAGTATCATCACATTCCACAACCTACACCGTCTTCGGTCTCACCATTTGTCGTGCGCCGACGGAAGACAGCTGCATCATCCCATCGCAAAAAAATGTACAAGCCGTATGCACCGTACGACCTTTCCGCAAGCCCCAATCATCGCCGAACAAAGACGGACAATAGCCAGCGCACCGTCCTGCATCCCCAACGCAACCCCCGAGCCTTGCGAGCAGCGCGTGCTATGCGGCCGTCTGCCGTCGGAAGCCGTGGCCATCAGGCTGTGCAGCCTCCCTCCAACCACCAAGGCGACGAAGAGGAAGAGCTGCATGGCGATAACTGCTGTGACGCCTCACCTTCGCCTCAAGTTGGGCCTTCTCCTGATTCATCCACATATACATCAGCGTCAACAGCTTCCACAACCTCCACGCCTCCCGCATATACAGCGTCGTCCATGCCGTCGTCAGTCGCAGGAGAAATGACAATGACGCAAGCGCAAGGCTTCTGGCCGAGTACCACGACTGCGCATGTGCCTACGTCAGCAGACACCGATGGTAACGAGACTGGTCAGTTTATTTCTGCTTCTGCGGCTCAAATTTCCATTACAAGCAGCTCACGCAACCCCAAGCCAGTGTCACTCTCTCTATTTCCCATGACGCATGACCACCACCACCACCACCTGCCGACCATCCCCCATGCACGATCCAGCGAGGGGCGCCGACTGGCACTCAAGGCATCCCTGACCATGACACCGCTCGTGCTGTTGCCGGTGAAGACGAAGAAGCAGCTGATAATGGAAGACTGGCCAAGCCATCCAGCCTCATCTACGATTGACCATGACGCAGGCGATGTCGTTTCTGCCACTTCCACTGCGCTCACTGCGAGCTCACACACGGAGCCAGCTTCTCCCCAAACCGAGGCAGACAACAGCGTCGGCGTTGATCACCAAGCGATGCCAACTGAAGACACACACGCACCGGCGGTGGAACACGTCGATCCAGGTCCGGAGCAGCGTTCTTCAAGCACCGCCGCCAATGCTACCGCTGCGACTTCGCCCGTCGTCAACACTCCATCAATGCCTGACAACCCCTTTTCTCCTGGCGAGATCACTCTCCTGCGCATGCCGCCCTCGGTTTGGGCCACCCTGCTCCCAATGGCCGCCCACCTAGAATACGTCCACCACTGTCACATGGCGGCCCAGTGGGAGGCACGGAGGCAGGAGTGGAAGAGATCGGTGGCTCCGCCGCCGTCATCATTGTCACCACCACCGTTCCCGGGACTAGGCCCGCCTACATCACCAGCGTTCCCAGGACTAGACCCTCCTACATCGTCGCCTCGGCCGTGGCGCTGGACATGGGTATGTTCGTGCCGCCGCCGCCATGTAGTGCTCCTGCGCCTTCCCCGGCTTATGGGTGGTCCGCAATGGTGTGACCGGTGCGGTGATGTGGAGCCGGAGCGCGGTGAAGACGAGGGCGATATTGAAGATGACGACGATGATGGCAATTGATGTCTGGCTACGTTTTTCTGCTTTGCTCTTTCTTTCTGTTTCTGCTCCTTTTATCTGTTTGGTTTTGGTAGTCCCTTCACTTTGCTTTTGCGTCCTGTTTTAACTCGGTCTTCTCCTGTTGCATTTCACATTCGCTTCTGTCTTACTTGGCTCTCTTGTCTGTTTGGAGGATCTACATGTATTTGTTGTAGATTTTATTTTTTTGGTTTATTTTTTTGTTATTCTTTCTTTCCTTTTTTCTTTCCTTTCATTTTTTTGCTTGGATGCTTTGTTTCGCTTACTTTGGATACTTCTCATCTCCTCTCGCTCTTGAATAAACTTTTGGATACTGCGTTTCAGATACTGTGACTACCACATGACGATTAATACATGACTCGTCCATGCTCTAACTCTAGCCTTGCAAGGTTCTCATCTGACTCTCATCCTCCATTCACGAGATGCAGGGATCGTATTGCTTGTCGTGGCCTTCCCAAATAGCCAACAGTGATCTGACTTGCATCTTGCCCCTGCCTCTGCCGTTTTCCGAACCCATTATTAGTTGCGCTTTCTTACAATATTGGTCTCCCTCTCCTCAGATGTCGACTCATCCCTACGTTCCAGAACTGAGGTTCTGCAAGCAACAGGGCTGCTGCGTCAAGGGAGCGCTCAACTATCCAACCATCGTGCTTATTGTTTCTCAAAGCACATGTTCTTGAACATCACTCTCGCTCCGCGTTCAATCCAGTCTCGATTTCTCTAGCAACGTCCCATGAGCAGCAGGCACATCAAGCACCACTAAACACCTGCAGACACCCTCAAGCACACCAAGCGTTTCTCTAGCGGCCGATGCAGTGCCGATCCCTGATCTCCCTGATCTCCCTGATCTCCCTGATTTCCCTGGTCTCCAAGATGGCCTACGACGGCCCAGAATAGGCCAGGGTTGGATAAAGTCGGAAGTGCTGTGCTAGCTTTGATTGATGGCTCCTCTGTTGGCATCGCACATTGACGAATGGGAATGGAACTGTTGATAGCTCCGGCCGTATTTACCACAGTGCATCACAGTGGCCGTCTTCTCCCACCTGCAGGTCTGGTTTTGGGAACTGTACAGTCGGTCGGCTAGACACGCCTCGCGACTCTTTCCAACCAAAAATAGCTTTCCGGCTGTTGTCTCCCTCGCCGGAAGAGGAAGCAACCTCCGACAGGGGATGCCTGTACAACAGCAGTGCCTCTTTGCATCTTCTCGTTTCAGTAAGCTGGAGCAGCCAGACAGGGTGATAACAAGCAAGAACGGGATACGGTCCAGACATCAAACATTGACAACAGACATTGACCACAGACTTGTTGTTTGCGACTTTGTCGTATCTCCCTTTTTCAACATTTGCGACGACATATACTACCACTCAGAGAGAAATCACAAAACATGGACGACAAGTTCCATAATATCTCTCACGAAATCCACAAAAAAACAACAACCGGGTCTGAGACAAAAGAGGAAATTGGCCGCATTGGAAGGAGCGGCCACCGCTTCTTGCCGTCCTCTCCTGGCCTCCCTTTCCTCTGTTGTGTTGTTTCTATCAGTCTGGCTCCCTTTCCCGGTTTACAACGTCCTCGCCTTCACATGCCCTTCGTTTTGAGCGTCACAGGTCAAGTTCACGTGAAGCTGCCGTCTTCCGTCTTCGTCTTCCGTCTTCCATGTCTCGATGGTGGCAACTTCTTTCACCTCCCTTCACCTTCCAACTGTCAAACCAAGAACCGCCTAGACCAACCGTTTCAGGCCCCGCTCAGCCGCTCAGGGCTGAACCTGAACCTCTGCCATCCTTTGTGAGCAGCCCCGCTGTTTTGTCGTGGGTCCTCTTCTTTCTTGTATTCTTGTACTCTTTTCAAAACAACCTTATCGTGAAGCCTTTTAACACCCTTACAGCTCGAGATGCTCTTTACTCTCTTATCAAGAGGATGTTCTCAAGAGGATGTTCTCAAGAATGTGAGTCTTCCTCCACTTTGTCTTGTCTCTCTCTACGGAGTAGTTTCCAGTCGTCAGTCAACGTCTCGAATCTCCATCGACTTGTTCCCTTCTCGTCACTCCCGGTGGATCCTCAGATCCCTGCTCATATCCATGTCCAGCATCGCATCCCTGCAACGACGCTACTTTAGCTCCTCCGGCCAAAAGCCAAAGGAAAAGGGTACGGATATGTTTAGATCGACCACTAAGAGGGCTTCCTGGCATCGTTAGTGGGAAGCCCTACGACGTATTTTGGCACGCCTTTCCCTTTCCGGCCACTAACACGAGATGTCGTTCACAGAGAACAAGACGAGACAACTCAAAAGGAGGCGACAGTGACCGTTGGGGCCTAAATTGGGCTGGTCTGTCAAGCACCAACAGGCACACCCAAAAATCGACAGGCTGTCGACTGCCCAACAGTCAACAGCTGTCCAACAGACAGAGCCGACATCCCTTTTGACGAGAGAGACTGAGAGGCTGCGATCCTTCCTTGTCCGCTGCACACTACCGGCGCTACATTGGTGACAGCGGTTTAGGCCCATCACGCGGTGTCGGCTGTCTTTCGCTCTTTCGCTTTCCCCTGCGGACGCATCGAGACCACCAATCCGACCACTGACCACTTCGTCTGCCGTTTTGGTCAGGGCCAACATCTGTCCGACTGGTCCCCAACGTCCGACTACCCCTTTAGACGCCAACATGCATGTTTGCCTCTGATCCTCTCCTCCCTTTTGTCTTCTCGTGCCTTCTGTCTGTTCTGTCTGTTCTGTCTGTTCTGTCTGTTCTGTCTGTTCTGTCTGTTCTGTCTGTTCTGTCTGTTCTGTCTGTTCTGTCTGTTCTGTCTGTCTTGTCTGTCTTGTCTGTTTGCTGTTGTGTCTTGTCCGCAGTTTGCAGCTCTTCACTCCGACTCCCGCGAGCATCTACATTTTCGTGTCTCAGTCACTTCTACCAACATCATGCATCTCTCTAGTCCCGGATTCCGATCGACTACAACAACACCGTTTTCGAGTTTCCCAAAGAAGAAACTGGCCATTTCAGTCCCTTTTGTGATTTGTGCATCCTGTTCTGCAATGGCCAACCAATCTCCGGCGCTGCTTTAGCCAAGCCTTCTCCTCTTCTCTTTCTTCCACTTTCTCTACTTTCTTTACTTCTTCTCCTGCTGAAGGATATCTCCGGCGCTAGTTTTGTGGATGGAGAGGGAGATGGCCCCGGAGCTATCAACCAGGCCCAGGCCCATCAATAAAAGGCCATCCCTAGGTGAGAAGTGGCAAGACAGGAGCAAGACAGACATAGACAGAGACAAGTACTGCAGAGCACGTGGTCTGGGCTGTGAAAGAGAAGGAGACATCTTCAAAGGAGAATCGCCGACAGCACTTTTACGAGCACGCATTCCCAACAGGCAGACGAGAACAACAGGTGAGCGGTCAGGAAGCAGTTGTCAGGGAGAGTCGCGCCCTGGCTACGATCGATACGACTCCAAGCCCGACAGATTTACTGAATCCCATACTCCGTTGGCAGCGCTTGGGCTCTTGTATCCTCTATCCTGGGAATCATTTTGAGTTTTTTCAAATCCCTGGAGACCTGTCCCATGGCACAGGGACGGCACTCTGATTTATCTTGTCCCTCTAACAGTCTAACAAAACACAGTCGCACCTCTCTGGGACACAGTACGACGTATGTCGTTACCGGAATTGCAAATCTGCCCTTTTCCATCTTCATCTCTATCCACACTGCTGGATTTCTGTCCCAAAGCCGCAAGAGTACGGATACGAGAGTACGCACCGTCGAAAGGGACATCCTGAAAAGGGCATCCTGCCACAACATCCGTGCTCATCCCTTTGCCTTTTGCTACATTTGTCTCCACGTGCTGTGTACTCCACGGTGTCTCGTTTCCCAATGTCAATTCTTTCTTTTTTATCGACTTTGTGTTTCGCCTCCTTCTTCCTGTCCTCGCACAGCATGAATATGTGGTAGTACAAAGGCAACGGCTCTTCAAGAAAATGCTTGCACAAAGTCTTCGTCGGAAGATTTTATGAGACAAAGGACTGTGCGAGGGCTGTCCTACTCTCCCCGTGTGTCTGTACTCTCTGTCGCACATTTTGTATTACATGTCAAATATCACGGTGTCGCAAAGTATAAATCACATCAAAGAAACGACATGTACGCTGAAAGGTGAAGCTAAAAGCTGAAGCTGAAAGCTGCAATCTCCGGCAAAAAGATCTTTGCAAAGACAGCGACTCGCCACGGCAGGAGCGCATGAACTGCTCCGACAAGACATGTTGTATTACAGAGATGCTGCTCCTTTCTTGCCAGCAAGGGCAGGGACAAAAGACAGGTGCCATAAGCAAAGGGCAGCTGCCAGACAGTAGGCGACAAGCTACAGGCAGAAGGCAGCATCGCCCACCTCCTGGCGATGTACCTCTGTA
The DNA here is from genome assembly GCA_019925295.1 of Sporothrix pseudoabietina. NCBI lineage: Eukaryota > Fungi > Ascomycota > Sordariomycetes > Ophiostomatales > Ophiostomataceae > Sporothrix > Sporothrix pseudoabietina. Next base: position 2,364,020 of record JADHKS010000001.1, on the reverse strand, counting down.
CCGATGCAAGAGATGGCAAAAGCAATGCTCGATGCGGAAGAGAAAGAAAAGAGAAAAGGAAAAAGGAAGAAGGGAAAAAAAAAAAAAAAAAAAAAAAAAAAAAAGAAAACCGAAAAAGGGCACAGCCAGACGAGAAGCAGCAAAAAGACGAGAGTGGCAAATTCGAGACTGACGAGCATCTTCACAGAGATACAAGGTGGCTGGGAAACGGCAGCCGGCAGCGACAGAGAGCAGAGAGAGGAAGCAAGAACGTGAGCAAGATTCGAAGGAGCACATTGAGCTCATCAAAGTTGTCTGGCCCGCCTTTGGGTGAATAGCGCTGGTGACACAAGAGTGAGGTAGTGGATCAGAGGATCTCGCAGAGGCGAAAAGTGCAAAAAGGGTAAGGTGAGGGGAGAGCAAGAGAGAAGGAAAAGGAAGGGGCTGGGAGCAAGAAGAAAAGAAAAGAAAAAGTGGATGTCAAAAAGTGAGAGCACGAAGAAAGTGGGCGTTTGTGTGGGAGAAGGGCGACAGAAAAGAACAGAAGACGAGGAGCAGACGCAAACGCAAACGCAAACGCAGACAAGCAAACGCAGACAAGCAAACGCAGCTGCGCTGCTATGCTTCTGCAGGGCCCGCCCTTGGCTCGCGACTGTTGGTGCCCGCAGGGCCTAGCTTGGAGCGCTAAAGAACGGCGCCAGTGACCATACCCCGGCGCTAATCGCCCGCCTAACAGTGGGCTTGTCTCCAGTTCTTTAGTGCTTGCAGTAGTGTGGCCGCCCCTCCCTTCTTCTGGTCAGTGCTCGCTGGACGTGGGGCCGACCTGCGCACCATCTGCTGGGAGAAAGAAAGAGACAAAGGGTGGAAGGAAGAGGCGCAGAGACGCAGACATGCAGGCACATCACCAGCAAAGCCCATGGTCACCAGTCCGTGACAAGAAAACACAAAGGGAGCACCACAAAAGATGGTGTACTGTAAATGTCACAATGTAGATAAGGCGAAGCAGAAGAGTAGCCACAGTGAAGATCACGAAGAGAAAAGACAAGATGTTTGTTGAGAATTGTGATTTGAAAATTATCTAGTGCTCAGTCGACTGAGGCTTGTTTGCTGCTTGCTGCTTGCTGCTTGTAGGAAATCCCACAGAGAGAAATCCCACTCTTGCTGGTATCGAAAATGATCCATGATCCATGATTCCATATTCCATCCATAACCGTGTAAACCATCCATAACCATAAAGCCATTCCATTCCATCAGATGCAACTTTGTTCCTTGCGTGGTATCATCAACCCATGTCCTGTGCGTGCTGTGCTGTGTTCCTCCACCCATGTCCCTCGGTCGTAAAACTGGAAAGTAAAATAGAGAAAAGACAAATGAAAAAAGACAAATGAAAAAGACAAATGAAAAAAAGACAAATGAAAAAAAGACAAGAGAAAATGTGACAAAGGAAAAAAATGAAAAGTCAGATGCATCAGCTGCTGGGCTGGGGTGAAAGTCCCTTCTTCCAAGCTGTAATGAACTGAAGAAAACAAGTAGAAAAGAATTGAAAAGACATTGCATCAGAGTAAAAAACAAAGGGAGAAGAAAGAACTGAAAGAGAACGTGCACACAGTGCAGTCCGCAATTGCAAAATGACAAATGTAGAGCAAATGGAAAACGTGTAGATGCAAACATGCAAAGGTCGCAAGGACCAGTCCAGCAAGCCAAAGGGTGCGCCACAAGCGACTGCCCAAGGGGAAAGAAGAGAATGCAAGCCCTGCCAAGAAGGAAAATGTAGAATCCAACAGTCAAAGAAAGAGAAACAGCTCGCTTGTACAAGCCGTTTCGAGAGACACGGTCTTCAATCTTGTCTTCGGGGGCGTTGGGCTTCTTCTTTCGACATCGAAAACTGAGTCGAATGAGAAATGGATGCAGCAAGTGCCTTGCATGAGGAGCGACGTCCTACCATCAGCTAATGAGAAAGTAACACAGGTCAGTGGCGAGTCAAATATAATTTTAGATACCTAAAGCCACTTACAAGGAGATGGTCTCTGATTAAATCTCGCTGGGGGGGGATGCACGAGAGCCAATAGAGGCAGTCTCGAAATCCAGGGGAGGAGTAGGCAGCGAAGCCATGGCAGCCAAGGTACCGGCATTTTCAGTCGAGACGTTCTCGACGTTATAGACACCATTGTTACCCTTGGCACGACGGCGGATCTCCGATGACTTGCGGGGATTGTACTTGTAGGTCGGGTGAAGGGCCTCAACCTGGCGCTTGATGTCGACGGCCATCTTGTGGTAGTGGGCACGGATCTCGTCGGATTCGTTGTTCCACTGGCGGCCAAGAATGATTGCTGTGGTGTGTTAGTTAGATGTTGAGCCATGATACTCTAGAAAACCTGATTAGGAAAAGATATGCTACTTACAAATGTCATTATTCGACAGCTTCAGGTTGGACTCCTTGACGGCCTTGTGGTGATCCTTGCGGTAGAGGATGTAGGCGTTGGGAGGGCGAGGAACCTTCACTGCACCGCTGCGGGCATTGCGACGAACGGTCGAGGCAGAGATGGGAACAGCAGGGCTCGGAACAAGGGCGGAATCCTGGATGGCAAAGCCAGGAGGGACCCAAACGTCCAAGTCGCCGACGCAAGACACAATGTTCTCAGGGCGGAAGAAAGAAGCACGACCCAGGAAGTAGCGATCAGAATGGGTGCCACTACCGTCAATGACAAATTTGACCATTGCTTCGCCGACGGCGCTAAAAGAACGAACGCATTAGACATGTCAAACTTTAGATTATACAAAAAGACCAAAAAAAAACTTGCCTAGCGAAGTTGTGAGCAATGTAGAGTTTACCACCTTCGTCGAGAATGCGGAAGGTCGGGCCCGGGATGCCAATGAGGTCGTTTCCAGGCATCACCTGGATAGCAAGGCTGGCCCAGAACTGGGCAAGAATGGCCGGGTCAATGATGGTCTGAATGACCGAGCCGTTCATGTTGATGCTGAACATCAGCGGTGTCATCTGGGCGACGTCCATGTTGATTGTTGGTTGGGGAAAGTGGTGTGAAAACAAAGGTGATGATCGGGGAATGTATAAAAAAAAAGTGTCGAGAAATGAAGTGTCGAATGTTGAAAGTCTTGCAGGGAAAAAGAAAGGAAGGAAAGAAAGCGAAGAGGAGAGGACAAGAATCAGAGACAGAAAGGAAAGCAGGGGATTTTAAAGACAACTCTCTGCAGGTGGGCCTCTTTGTTTTCGGTGGGGAGGGAAGCTGGGGTACTTCCTTGCAGGTACAACTTTTGTGGTGGGGCATGTACTCTATTGAGGAAAAACGATACTTTATTCACGGCCCCCATAATTTGCCAGATTGGGCAACCACCTATTGAGCCATGCAAACTGGTACCTTCTCCTTCAAATGACAAGGTCGACAGGATAACAGGCTGGCTGGACAGCTTGGACTAAGATTTCCTGAGCAAATACTTTCAGCAGAAATTTCGTCAATGTATCTGCACGTAGAGGAACCTGGAGGCGCAATATGCGCACTGTGTCTGGATCACGACTTCAACAACAAATGCTTTGTTTATATCAAGTAAGAATGAGTCTTTCTGACCGAGAACTAGAACCTACCTGCAGTCAGAAAGGTATTGGAGCCAGAATTGCCGCTACATCGTATCGCTCTGTGTAAAAGTCAGAGGGGCAACTTCGGGAGTTTTTCTCCCTCCAAATTTTGAATCAAGGGATATTTCACAGAAAGCCATCCAATACATGTTATTCCAAAAAGAAGAATGCGTCAGTCGCGAGTAAAATAACGTACTGGCTGATTGAGGTAAAAAGGGCATTATCCTTCCACCATGTTTCTGAACATTTTCTTGCTTCTTGTCCTTCTATATCTATTACAGACTCAAGTGCATTCTTCCTTTCCTCAGAAAAAACGCCTTTCATTAAATCCTCAACGTACGATTATACTCTCCTTTCCCAAGTTGGATGCTAACTGATTGACCTCGACTAATTCTTTCACCCTTCAAGTAACAAGACAAAACAACTCCAAAGAAATCCTCCTCATATCTCTTGGATAAATGCCTCCAAAAAGAACACGACCGCCATCCACTTCCAAGGGAAAGGGTTTACGTGTATCAATTCCGAAAGAGGTTGATACAATCTCCATGATGCCTCTTCAAGCAGATGCATCTCAGTTTATTGCCGTGGTGGTTAATGAGGTCAAAGAAACTATGAGGGACACCTCCCAAAAGTGTCCCAGCGGTTCGGGGACAAAGCCAAAACTGCCTACCTCGGAAGAAAAACATGAAATGGAAAATGCAAATGGTAAGTCCAGCTCAGTCGCATCAACCACGTGCTGAAAACATCACGACAAAATCTCCCTTTTTCTCACCAACAAACACAAACACGAAGCGGTATAGTAACATTATTAGGCCCGACATCCAGCTACCTGGAGGATAACCTCAAACTTTCCGAGCAACAGGTCAACTTTTCTCTTGCATCTGGAACGTCTGCTACTACCTTAAAAGAAAATCAATACGGCATCTCGGGTGGAGCTGCGCGTGTTTCCCACACATCAGCAACAAATGTTTGTTCGTCTGTTGACAACGACCGAGAAAATGAAGGAAGCCCCATCTGCAGCGGAGTTGGGGATACAGTTGGTCCTTCGGAGAGGCCACCATCGAATTGCTATGGCTCAAAAGTATCTCAGATGGAATTTGAGATGGAGCGAGAGGTTGAATATCCAGCTATATCCAGCCACAGTCGGCAAAACGACACGAAGATGAACGACTCTAAGGACATCAATGGTGATGATGTGGACAGCACGTCACGCCGTGCAAGCCAGGCGGGCTCGTCTGATGACGAGACGGTAGTCGACTCGGAGCACAACGAGACTGCCAGTGGCAACGGAAGCGACGACCTCGTTGGGATCGCAGATGGCCGGGAGTGGCTCAACCGTGAGCTAGAGCGCATCCACCACGCCAGACCCGGTCAGAATGGTGGCAGCGGCAGAGGAATCACAGGGAGCCAGCTTTCTGGCGGCGGCCATATCGTCACAGTCAACAGCAGTGACCCTGACAGCCTGTACACCATCCGCAACACCGAGAACAGCGACACCAGCCGCATTGCCCTCCTCAACGAAGTCCTCTCGACGCACCCCGACACCATGAGCGGCGACAACGAGGCCTCCAGCTACATGGACCGTGTGGGACGGCTTTCTACATCGTCTGTGGCATCTTATGCTGCTGCTGCTGCAGCATCCTCTGCTTCCCGGCGCAGATCCTCCGGAAGCCTGGGCAAGCGGAGCCGTGACAGCAGCGCCATGTACGGAGACACTCTGGCTGGCGATGGCAGTCCGCCCAGTTCCCAAGAAGCTGGAGGACAGCTGTCCGAGTCCGAGTCCGAGTCAAAGACCAAGTCGAAGGGCAAGGACAAAGGAAAGGGCAAGGAAAAGTTGACGGACGACAATGCTGATACCGGAAGTCCTACTAAGAAAATGTGCAATGGCCTCCAGGAAAGCCAGGACTGTGGTGTCGACAGAAGAGACCAACGCTTTGCCAGCGGCTGCAACCGGTACAGCAAGAACATGAAGACGCCCGAGCCGTTCCCTCACGAACGTCCACCCGCCTCATTCGATCAGGACTATCGCGTCAACCTGGCCATCACCATGCAAGTCGCTACCGGTGAAGCGGATATGCCAGCCACCACTCAGGACGAGCAACCATTTGCTTCTGCTTCTGCTTCTGCTGCTCCTCTCCATCGGGCTCCGTCAACGCCTCCAATGCGTCCTCTGCCTGCCATTCCTACTGCTGCTCCCACAGCCCAGGCTATACCAACCGCCCCCTCGGAGCCCGTGATGCAGCCGTTTGGATCTACGCAGCAGCATCCCATGCATCGCTCGCATGCCCACGAGAACCAAGCCCAGCATATCCGCTCCTACAACAACATGCAGTCTATGCATGCCATGCGCGCTCTTCAGGATCTGCAGGACATGCAGACCATGGACGCCATGCACAGTATGCAAGGCTTGCCCGGCATGTCTGGCGTCGCCAACGCCATTCCCATGATGCCCGCCGTGCCCATGCCGACTACCCTGGCGCAGACTATGCAGAGCATGCAGACAATGTATACCCATCCCATTCCGCCCCATGGTCTGCCCACACCGACCTACGACCACAGCAACATGGCCTACATGGGCTACACCTTTGCTTCTCCTCTGCATTCTCACAATCAGCACGGCCAGCCTTTGTCTCTCCGCGGACATGGTGGCCTGCAGTCTCCCGATGACGAGCTTATCGCTATTGATGACTATCTCGACACGTCCACTGCACCTGGCGTCCCCATGGATGGCATCCCCATGGACTTTACCGGTCCAGACGAGGTCCAGCACATCATGAGCTTCTGCGAAGATCTTGGCTCAACGCATGGTATGTTTGGTCCCTGCTTCTCATAAATTTTGACCAATTTCTTCACTAACAAACTCAGCCATCCTCGACTCCATGGATGACTTCCAGTGGATCTAGATTGTTGCTATTCTTTGCTACGTCTCGTGCTTTTCAACCCAGATTGAAAACATCTTTGCTTTTTTTTATCTTCTTACTTCTTTTCTTGATCATACTTTTTTTGTACTTTTATGTATTCTTCCATCTTCTTTTCCACAGTCTGATTCAACACTTACACAAGGAAATATCCCGAGTTACATCATGCAAGGACACCGCATACATGGGATCACAGTTTTAATTTGGATAGCATTTACATTGGACATGGTGTTGTACATTTCATGGATGGGCTCACTTTTATTTTGTCTCTCTTTTACAAACCTTTTTGTTACTTTCATGTAATTTTATTCTATTTTCTTCTTTAATCTCTCTTTTTTTTCTCTTTTCAATAAGTTTAGACAACACGCAAGTGGCTTTCATTAATTCTTTCAAAATCAGAGTGTCACAATATCCGTCGGTAAATACCTGTTAATTCCCCCTATTTTGATATCATTTGTTGACATGTCGTCGGCACTTGGCATTTAGCATAGAGTACGGAGTACGTTTCACTTTTTCCATTTTCCTGGTTCACCATCAATCAACCTATCGAACCCCCTGGTCTTAGATCCGGGTACCTGGATTCACTTGACTTGGAAACACTGCAACACAGGAATGCAGGCTAAATTGGTCCGGCCGTTAAACTTAACTTTCTTTTTGTTCTAGAAAGACTTGGATTGAGACCACCGACGCGATCGCCGGGTAAAACACAAACAGCATGGCGAAATGGTGGAAATTGCGCACATTGCAATACCACAGACATTTTGCGCACCCACCAGATCCCGTTCCAATTTGCAGCAGATCTTGTGCGCTAATGCACTCCACAAAGTTCGCTGTAGATCTGGGGTTACAGTGGATCGTGCAGGGTTTTGGGGCCGTACCTTGTAAGACGCAGTCGTGCTCTTACGACGGTTGGATGGGCAAGCGCTGCGGCAGCCACAGAGCTCTTCACATTTTCGACTGTATCGTCTCTGCTCTTCTCGAGGAAAGTGCGAGCTGCACTGTGCTCCTTCCTCTTGTCTACCTCCAAGAGACTTGGTTCCTCGGGCGACGGACGGCAAGGCCCTGCCCTCGTCCCCGACCACACTGCCCCATCGCTCCTTCCCTCTCTCGAGGATCTCAAGGAGCTCTCAAAGAGGGGTCACCTGGACAGCTCGTTTATTCAGGAGGCTGGCAAAGTGGCAAGAGCGAGTGCGAAAAGTGGGGGGAATTGAGGAAGGCGAGCTTGTGTCACTTCGCTCGCCCACCCTCTGTGCTGTGACGAGGAGCTCCAGGGCCTCGAAGAGCTTGAGGAGCTTCCTCCATCGAGCTCCCATTGAGCTCCAGAGGATCCACTTCCTGCAGGTACATCCGGTACTTGTCCTCGATGTACCTTTTTTCGCCTCCTCACGATCCACTACCTTCCTCTCTCCCCAGCCACCTGCCTTTCTTTTCGAGAGCTCGTCGTCGTCCTCAAGCTCCATCTTGCTCACAGGTCTCCACATATGACACACCCGAAGCTCAGAGAGCTCCAAGAGAGCTCCAAGAGAGCTCGATAGAGCTTTGAGGTCCTCGACAGCGACCCCACTTTGAGCTCCTCGAGCTCTCTGGCAAGCAGTGACACAGCGAGATTGACAAAGTGGTTCGATGTCGATCCTCAATCTTTGCCACTCAACCTCGTCGTTTACTTCTGTGACGAGGAGACGAGGCGGGTCCGTGAGATTGAATCACGGACCATGAATCATGGACCAAAAGCTCCGGGGACGGTAGCTCGTTGGCAGCAGTGATTCACGATCTCGATCGACCTCGAACTCAAGCTTGAGCCCCACTCTTAATTGCTCGAGCAGTGATTGGGTGCCCAGAAGAGATTGACAGGAGGGTGACAAGTCGGTTGGGTGGGCGACGAGCTTGATGGTGTCGGTGCCTGTGCCTGCCAGTGCCTGCCAGTGCCTGTGCCTGCCAGTGCCTGTGCCAGAGAAGCCCACATGGCATTGGAGCTCGCCCATATGCATCAACAGACAGTATGAATCTATCCGCACATCTACACATCGGAACCGGTGATGTTTTGTGGTACATGATTGTCACAGGAAAGGTCGACGATGGGGAAGGATCCTATCAGCATCAATAACCGTCTTCTTTTTTTCTTGCTATACACAAACTAGAACACGAGAAAGGTGACGATAAGGTGAAGCGACGGTGATGTGAAGTGAATTGAACAAAGAAGCTGTAGAGGAAAGAAACAGACGCAGGACAATGGCAAAAACGCAAAAGTAAAAGACAGCAGTAGCCAAAAACATCAGGCAAGCGGCAGCCTGACAAGAAAGGAACAGCAATAAGACTACCCCTGCCTGGCCTACTCCTCCTGGTACGAGATCTTGCGCATCTCGCCCAGCCGCCGCCGCGCCGACGACAGCGCATTCTCCAACTGCAGGATCTCCACCTGCTGCTCCATCTCCCGCACCTTGAACTCCCGCGAGCCCAGCTTCGAGTAGTCCACCGTCTCGTCCGACTCGGGCTTCAGCAGCGACTGCACCTGCCGCACCAGCGAGCGACAAGCAGCACCCACAGACTTGCTCGCCACTTCAAGAGCCTCCTGGGTGCGGCTCGCCAGACCACCGACGGCACGGACACGACTGGCCGCGACAAGTTGGGCCGTGCTGGCAGCAACGTCGTTGGACGCCACAATCAGCTGCTCGGGGCTGTTGCGGTTGGAGAGGACACCGTCGGCCGTCTCGATTAACGTGTTGGTCGAGGCCGCCACAGCCTTGGCCGCCGAAATGAGACCCTCGGTCCAGCGGTTGTTCTTCTTGTAAAAGGCAGTGCGCGACTGGGCACCACGGCCGGCCTGCACAATGTCGGCCTGAGCAGCAGCAGCAGCGCGCACGAGCTCGGCGACAGCCGACGTCACAGCGCCTGCAGCCTCCAGAATAGCCTCGTGCACCTCGACCTTGTACGCCGCAAAGGGGTCGCGCGGCTTGTTGCGGAGCGCCGCCAGACGGGCGGCTGCAGCCTTGACCGCATCGGCGGCCTTGGCCAGCTCCTTCTCGACAATCTCGCCGGGGTCGCCGCCCTTGCCGAGCGTGAAGCCACGGGGCAGCACATCGACCAGCTTGTTGAGGGCCTGCAGAGTGAGCTGCACGTCGTTGTTGCCGTTGATAACGACGTCCGTCTTCTGGATGGCATCGAGGCCTTCCAGGCGCCAGCTCTGCAGGTTGCGGAAGAAGCGGGCGGTGGCCTGGGCGGCGACGCGCGCAGAGTTAATGAGCTTGTCGTCGTCGGTTGTGCGGCGGGCGATGCCCTTGACGCTGGGCACGAGGTCGGCCACGGAGCTGGCGAGGGTCGAGATGTTCTTCGGCAAGTCGGCAAGAGCCGCGGGCGGCGTGTTGGGGCCATCGGCGATGTAGTTGTTGAAAGCAGTGGCGCACTCCATGGCGGCCGACGAGGCCTTTTCGACCTGGGACATAAGGTAGGGCGGCAGCGCAGACGGGTTGCCGGCGTGGAGGGTAGAGTCGAGCTCGTAGAGAGAGTCGTCAACGCGGGCGGCGGCGGCATCGAGGACGGCATCAATCAGGTCGTCAAGCTTGCCGACAAGCAGAGTGTCAATCTCGTGGTCGTTGGACTAAGTGAAAGAAAAAGTCAGTAATCAGTTTGCCGGCTTCAATACAATGCTCTCACCATCCTAGCACTCACCTGTCCCTCCTTGAGAACCTCGAGCTCCTCGAGGGCTTGGTCCATGCCGGCCTTGTAGACGGCAAGCTCGTCCTCCTTGTCGCGCAGAGCACGCTCGAGATCCGACGAGCCGTTGCTGACCTGGCTGCGGGCCTCCTCGAGGGCGAGGTTCTTGAGACGCAGCGCCTCCTCGAGGTCGGCCAACTCGCGGTGGTACTTGGACACCATCGTCGAGAGCTCGTTGCCCTTGGACCGCTCGAGGTTGTCGGCCTTGTCCTGCGCCATACGCAGCTCGCGCTGCAGACGCTCGACGTCGTCCTTTTGGGAGCCCTTGAGGCGGTCGCGGTCGTGGAAGGCGCGGTCACGCTCGCGGATCATGTCGGCCAGTTCCAGGTTCTTCGTCTTGAGCTCGCGCTCCAGCTTCTCGCGACGGTCCACGGCCTCTTGGGCCGACGCCGCCTTGAGCTGCACCGTCTTAAACTTTTGCAGCAAGTCCAGGTGCTCGCGACGCAGCTGTGCGTACAGCTTGGCGAGAGCGTCATACTTGGACCGCCACGTGTTGACCTGTTCTTGGAGCGCGCGGATCTGGTCGTCCTTGGCACCCTGCTGGCGGTTCGAGTTCTCCTGCTGGTTGAGCAGCTCGCCCTCCAGCGCCTTGACACGGGCATCGTACTGCTGCAACAAGAGCTGGTCCTGCTCGTACTGAGCACGCGCGTTCAGGTTCTCACGCTCCAGCTCGGCCAGGCGGCCCTGCGTCTGCCACTGCGATTGCTGGGCAGCCAGAGCTTCCTGCTGGAGGCGCTGCTGCTCGGCCAACTGTCGCTGCTGCTCCTCAAACTCCTGCTGAGCACGGAGCGCTGCCTGCTGCTGGGCCAGGGCCTGCTGCTGGGCACGCTCCTCGAGCACGCGCTGTTGGTCGGCAAACTCCTGGTTCTGGCGCTCGAGCTCGGTCTTCCAGAACTCGGACATCTCGTCGGGCTCCTCGGACTTGGGCTCGGCGGGAGGCGGGGAGGGGGCGCGTTCGATTTCGTGCTTGGGGCGAGCAGGGAGGGCAGGGGCCGTGGCCTCGTCGGCGAGCAGGTTCGGCGGGTCTGGCGGCAGCTTCGGGACGGTGATGAGCGACGTAAGGTAGCGGAGGTTGGCGCACTCGTAGTAGAACTTGAGAAGACGGTAGTGCTCGGCATCGTAACGCTCGCGAAGGGGCGAGAGGGCTTCGTCGTCGCCGGTGGCTGGAAAGAGAGAGAAGTGTGAGAGGGGAAAGACAGCGGGGTGAGGTGTTCATTCGAGGCCAGCTTGACTTACTTTGGTGCATGGCGCGCAGCATGCTGGTGACAAACTTGTACAGACCATAGCTCTCCTGCACGAGCGGCACAAGAGCGGAAATCCGGCACTCGTTGGCATTTTGGCGGAAGTGGGCAAAGATGAGCTTCTGGAAGGTGTCGATTCTGTCCTGCAGCGACATGAGGTCGGAGATGACCTCGTAGCCTTCGTTGGGGTCGTTGATGAGCTTGAGCGCCATGTACTCCTCGTATTCGAAAGTGCCGTTGAAGTTGGGGTGCTGGTGGTGGAAGGCGAGCTTGGCCAGCAGATACCGCACGTATTCGTGGATCAGCGGGCCGTAGCCACGCATGCCGTCGGCACCGCGGCTGAGCGACTCAATCCACGCACGGTTGGCCATGGCCTCCTTGAGCGCAATTGGATGGCCCTCCTGCAGGACTTTGTGGACGGTGATGAGGGCCTTGAACGTCTGGACTTCGTCGGCGAGGACCGGCTGGCTGGAAAGGAGAGCAAGGTTAGCTGGGATGGTTTCCATTGCGCAACAATCAGACAGATTCACCATCAACATACATCTTCATTCCGGCCCAGAAGGCCAGGGACGACTTGTTGTCCCATGTGTAGACGATACAGCTGCGCACATGCTTGCGTTTCGGCGCCGTCTCCTCGGGGTTGGTCGCTTTCTGGATGTTAACGGCGAGCTCACGGTCGGTCCTGAAGGAAGAGAGAGGTTAGCCAGCGTCTAGAGGACCACCAAAAGTAATTGTCTGGCAGCGGGCTCCGTCACACACTTTGCATGGGCCTGGGCCGACATGTTGGGCGAAAATGCCCCTGGGCAACCGCGGATGGTCCGGCGTGGACGACAGCTATCTGGCGGAGCGTCCGCTGCGGGGTTTGCGGAAAGGTAAAGTCGGTGAGGGACGAATCAATCGAATTGCATGCGAGAAGCTGCAATGCGTGTTTCCGAAACTGTGTTGAGATTGTGTGCCTTGAAAAAAGGAATGCACGATGCGGCAGGTTGAGAGATATCGCGACCGCTAGAGGCAGTTACGGGAGGCTGGGAGTGTGGGCAGGTGCGACTGGGGCCCGGGATGGAATACTGTTGCCTCAAACCAAGCAAGCTCCGCCTCTTGATTTGATTGAGCGACACGCAAATTGCGGCGTCAGCTACTCCGACCATCGGAAAAACGTGGCTGCCGTTGGCTGCTTGTCGGCTGGCGCTGGAGAACCGCCAAGCGCCTGCCAGATTGGGCAGGCTGGCAGGCCCTGCTCCACTGTTACGTCACGGGAGCGGACAAACCAGCCTTCCGAGACAGCTCAGTGCCGGAGTGTGCTGAAGATTAGCCGGGTGGTCTAGAGAGCCGCCTGTAATACGCCGTATTGGCCAGCAAGCAGGCTACTGTTGGCGGCTGCTCCTTCCCCACACTGCTCTGTAAGTCGCTGCAAGGCAGCCGCCTAAAACGGCAATTGGCGATCGCGTTGTTTGTTGTTTCGCGGCACATTTCTGGCAGACAGCCTAAACGCGTTCTCCCTATTTGCCGATGCACGTCTCGATCTCAATCAACACCACGACACAGCACGACACCATGGAACAGCACACACACACGACTTCTCACGACACAGCCTGCACATAGCGACCAGCACACAATGTATCGGCCGCGACAATGTTCCAGGTGCGCATCCACAGCATCGACTATTGTCTAGCCGTGCCCTCCAAAGCCGATTTTGCAGCATCGCGTGCGCCGATCGCGAGAAACAACAGCAGCACGAACGGCAAAGACAACAAAGATGGCGGCAATGGCGACGAGGCCGACCCGGCGACCGACAAGGAGGTGCGCGTTCCCATAATCCGCGTTTTTGGCGCGACGGCCAGCGGCCAGATCGCATGCGCCCATATTCACGGCGTCTTTCCTTATATCCTCGTTCCATATGAAAGCTTTCGCTTTGAAGACTCGGACCGCATTATCTCGACCCTTCGCAATGGCATTGACCGGGCTGTCGGACGGGCCAGCGTGCTGTCCGTCACCTTTGTGCGTGGTATCCCCTTCTATGGGTTCCACGTCGGTTTCCGGCCATACCTCAAGATCTATCTTTACGATCCATCCCAGATGAGCCGCGTTGCCGAGATGCTGCGCAAGGGCCGGATCGGCGGTATCCCACAACTGATGCCACAGGAGTCGCACATCCCCTTCCTCCTCCAGTTTATGACCGACTACAACCTGTACGGCTGCGACCTGCTCGAAGTGAAAGCGTCTGAAGTATCTCCACGACCACCTCCCACCACATCGTTTGCTCGAAGCTGTCCCATCGAGCTGGACGTGGCCGCCTTCAGCATCCGCAACCGCCACTTTGTGCCCGAGCGTTGGCAGCACGAAGACCTCCCGGAGACGCCAACCAAACCGAACGAACGCCTGGTGTACAGCATGGCAGCACTGTGGCGGGAAATGGCTGCGCGGTACAACAAGAAAGGCAAGAAGAGCGCAGAGGAGCGCAAGGTCTGGGAGATGATCAGCACCCAAGAAGCATTCGCACAGCTCGGAGCGTCGTCGTCCGACCCGCGGCGGACACCAGCACCGTGGATCCACGAGGAAGAATACCGCGAGCAGATTGCCGACATCATTGCCGCCGAACGACTTCGAGACACACGACCACGTCCGCGAGAGCCCCTCGAAGACGAGCTGCCAACAATCCGGCAGTCTGTCGAAGACTTTTACCCCAAATCGGCACGGGCAGACAACAAGAAACGGAAGCAGCAATGTGCCCAGAGCCAAGAGAGGACGACAGACGGTAACGACCCAAAGAGGGCGAAGCTGCATGGCTCACAAAGGCTGGAGACAAACAGCCCGTTGTCGTCTCCGCCCGATTTCGAACAACAACTGGCGCCGATTCTAGCCAAGCATGAGAAAGCCAACGATAAGACGATACTCAGCAACGAATGGTTGCGCAGCCAACACTCGCAGACGGATCCTCGTCGATCACAGGAGCTGCCGACACGGAGGAAACGCAACGATGACCCAAAGGACAGTCACCGCCCACTTTCACAAACATTTCCGGTAGTCAAGTCATCCTTTGCACAAAGCGATGACGTGAAGCCCTCACAGTCGCAGACAATGCCCGAATATGAGAATGGAAACCGGAACGATGATCGGGACGACGATCAAATTGAAAGCGAGATTGAGGACGAAGACGACGAGGTCAACCTGGTCATTCCCTCGACTCCCGACAATGAGCTCGAGAAGTTGGCAACACCGCGCCGTCCTAACAAGACCATTAAATACGCCGCAGACATGGTCCACGGAACTCAGGACAGGGTTATGACTGGGGCGCCCAATGGACCATTCTATCACGCAGCAGAGAATATCCTGCTGCTGTCTCTTCCTCCACCAACTGCCAAGGACGTGATGGCATCTCTCGGCAAATATGGCGCCACAGAACTGCACCAAGACGCCCATTTCAGCGACGTATCTGATTTTCAGAAGAACAAGAACAGCCACGCCGCTGCAGACAATATCGTGCCTGTTCTCCCCGCGTTCTCTCCATACCCAAACTCGGACATCTACATCCCGCATCGCCACCAAACAAGCCCAGTTCAATCTGGATCGACAAAGTCGTGGGAGTTTGCACTGCTCCCGCCGTCACAAGCATCTGTCGAAGCTTGGCTGGAAACAGAGGGGCTGGAAGAGGAAGCTGCCAAGAAAAAGGAAGCTTTCGAACTGGACTCGACACAGCGGCAGATGGCACAAAGTCAGCTGTCGCAAGAACAGCGTGCCGCCCTACGCACGCCAAAGACTGGCTTGCAACTGGACATGCGGACCCTTTGTCTCGAAGTCCATGCGGACTCGCGCGGCACGTTCCTACCAAACCCGGAGCGAGATGCAGTTCAGTGCGTGTTTTGGCGGTGCTCGGGTGGCGGCGAAATCAATGCGGACGAGGAGATCGACGGCCTCCACATTGGTGGCACAAACGGCGGTGTCATCTCCGTGGCCCGGTCGTTGCGCGACGACTTTTGCGTCGATGTGGCCGATGACGAGCTGGATCTGATACGGCTTGTCATCCGGCTTGTGCACCTGCTGGACCCCGACCTCCTTGCCGGTTATGAAGTTGTCGGCTCATCCTGGGGCTACCTTAAGGAACGTGCAGCGCTGCTCAACATTGACCTGTGGCAGGAGCTGTCCCGTGTGCCACAGCAGCGTGTTGTGCCGTTCCACGAACGCGACCAGGGTGTGACTGGCCGCTACATGCTCTCCATCAACCAAGCCATGCGTGCCGATGTCGACCTCCGCCAGTACACTCTGGAGAGTGCGGCGTGGCACGTCCTGGGACGTCGCGTTCCCTTCTATCGAGCTGAAGTGCTCACGTCATGGGCTGCGAGCGGACGGCCGATCGACTTTAGCCGGCTCGTACGCCACTACCGCCGGCGGACAGCTATCGGCCTCGCCCTCATTGAGTCCACCGAGCTCGTGTCCCGTACGAGTGAGCAGGCACGCGTTCTCGGTGTCGACTTTGCATCCGTGCTGGACCGTGGGTCCCAGTTCAAGGTCGAGTCGGTGATGCTACGTGTGGCCAAACCGGAGAACTTTGTCATGCCGTCGCCCAACCATGAGCAAGTCGGCCAACAGAACGCAGCCGAGTGCACACCACTTGTGCTCGAACCGAGAAGCGCCTTCTACAGCAGCCCCGTGGTCGTGCTCGACTTTACAAGTTTGTACCCGAGTCTGATGATTGCGTACAACTTGTGCTACTCGACTTATGCTGGACGTCTGGATCCCATGTACCACGAGAAGAAGATGGCAGCAGCGGCAGCGGCTAAGCAAGAAAACAACGTGACAGTGACAGCCAATCATCACCAACACGATAATCACGATAAGCTCGCGAAGAACAATGATCACGGCACCCACAGTAGCATCGAAAAGGACGACATAACACAACAAAAGACTTTCGACATGGTGGATGAAGATACCGTGGAGTTGATCGCAAAACACCAGGAGAAGTCCGCCACGAGGATGGGATTCACAACATATGAGAGGCCTCCAGGTTTGCTAGAACGCTTGTCCCAGCTTGGTCTTGTGGTGTCTCCGACCGGCACGATTTATGTCGGTGCCCGGACGCGGCAATCGCTGTTGGCCAAGATGCTGGCAGAACTGTTGGACACACGAGCCATGGTGAAAGCAGCAATGAAGAAAACAGCAGCCAACAAGGTCGCCGAACGACAGCGGCTGCACAACCGACAGCTCGCGCTCAAGCTTCTAGCCAACGTAACGTACGGCTACACATCGGCGTCGTTCTCTGGTCGCATGCCCTGTGTCGAGGTGGCCGACAGTATCGTCCAAACGGGTCGACAGACGCTGGACAAGGCCATTGCACTGATCCACTCGGTTCAGCGCTGGGGCGCCGAGGTTGTGTACGGCGACACGGACAGTCTCTTTATCCACCTCCCTGGCCGGACGCGCGAGGAAGCTTTCAAGATTGGCGCCGAAATGGCCGAGACGGTGACGGCGGCCAACCCGCACCCGGTGCGCCTCAAGTTTGAGAAAGTGTACCACCCCTGCGTGCTGCTTGCCAAGAAGCGGTATGTCGGGTACGAGTGGGACACACTACAACAGACCGAGCCCATCTTTGACGCCAAAGGTATTGAGACGGTCCGCCGTGACGGCTCGCCTGCCTCGGCCAAGATCTTGGAGGAGTGCCTCCGCATCCTCTTTGACACAGCCGACCTCAGCCGCGTTAAACACTATGTCCAGGCGCGTTTCGAGGACGTCATGAACGACCGGCTGTCGATTGCCGACTTGTGCTTTGCTAAGGAAGTCCGCCAGCCCACATCCTACCGTGCCCCGCCACCTGGCGCCGTCGTCGTCTCGCGCCGCATGGCCCACGATCCACGCGCCGCCCTCGTGCACGGTGAGCGCGTTCCGTATGTTGTCATTGCCGGCCCGCCAGACATGCCCCTGCGCGACCGCTGTGTGCCGCCGGAAGACGTGGTCAAGAACCGTAACCTACGGCTGGACTCGGACTACTACATCCAAAAGAGTCTGGTGCCGCCACTCGACCGAATCTTCCGGCTCGTGGGTGTCGACGTGCTGCGGTGGTACCTGGAGATGCCCAAAGCGCGCATGCCGCTGCGGACAGTCGATCCAGCGCCGACCCAGGCTGTACGGGGAGCCAATGACAGTGGCATCGGCGGTGGTGACGGCAATGTTAACGCAGCCTACATTGGCCAGCAAACACTGGATACCTGGCTGCGCGGTGCACGCTGTGCACGCTGCGACCAGCCCGTGCGAAGGAAACGCCGCCGATGGCCGGGTGTCCCCGACGAAGGCGACAATGACAAAACGCCCGTCCTGTGCAAAACATGTGGCCAGGACAATTTGGGCACCCTGACGTACCTGCAGACCCGCGCCCGCGATGCTGAGCGCGCCTACCGGGACGTCGTCGACGGCTGCCGCAGCTGTGCCGGCCTCGCGCCGCGCGACGAGGTACGGTGCGAGAATCTGACGTGTCCGGTGTACTTTGTAAGGGTTGAGCGCGGTGTGCAGGCGAAGGTTGAGCGGGCGAAAGCGCCGCTGGTGGCGATCCTGGCGCGGCGGGGGATGCGGGATCTTGAGTGGTGACGATGATGATGATGTGAGGGCACGACGAATGAAAAGTGTGACGATGGCGTTTGGTGATTTTGTATTGTGCATTTCAGTCTTGGTTTATATATAACATTTGGCATTGCGGGAGGTATATTTGTATGGAGTCAAACAGGGTTAGGGTATTTTGAATTTTGAGTTTTGAGTTTCTTTGGACATTACCTTCTTAAGCCTTGCCTGAAAGCAGAATATGATTTTGAACTGAGGAACGCTTGAGGTTCGCAGTCCATAGCAATCGGTATTATAGTGATACGAGGGTGAAGGGTAGCTGGATGGTTATGGGGGACTGAGAGGTCGTTAAAAGAGCTTCTCAACAGTGAAGTTGGTGTTGACGCCGACCATCGAAATGCCCTCTGACCAAAAGGCCAAGCACACAACAAGAGAAGGTGAAAGCATCGATATCTTTTAACTCGAGGTAATCATCAGAGAGAGAGAAAGGGAGAGAGAGAGTTACAGATGCAACACAGGAGGGAAATATCCAAGGTAAGGAAGACGCTCATGCTTAAAAGTCTTTCCAAAGTCTGTTATTAAAGGCCTAAAGCAGCTGGAAATAAAGCAACCGTCTGACCAGATTGCTCACGCTTGATGCAACCAGTTCTTGTGTTGCTTGCGTTGCTCCGCCTTCAAATATATATCTCTATCAACTTCATCTCTTGTAGCATAGTGACTATTTCTATATGTCAACTTTCATAAGAAAAATCTATGGCCATTGCCGTTGATCGTCGTGGGAGGCCGGGTCGAAGTGAAAGTCACGTGACTCACATCGTGACTTTGTCTATTCCTTCTTTCTCGCCTCTGTGATGACGAGAAGATCCAGAGGGTTCATTGATTACCCTGAGGGTTCAAAAGGGCCTCTATCAACGTCATTCTCTTCAAGGAAAGAGAAAAGAAAGAAACAAAGGGGTTGTGGGCTTGGAAGAAGCTCACGATGATTGATTTCAGCGTCATACGACGTCAACCGATCTGGACCAGAAGCCAGCACTAACAGCCAAATGTTTATGTCATCTAAGAAACAAGGGTAGTAAAATAATTGATTTATTGTCGGACGTTACGCGGCCTTTGAGTGTGCGGTAGTTCGTATTTGCTTTATTTCTGTGAGTCTTGTCGCCTTATCGTATTCTTTGGTGGCGGGTGGTGCTGACAAAGGCACTGCAGAGAGCCAGCGCTGTGGGGTTCTCGGAGCCACTGCTGGAAACGGACGTCAACGGTCAGCACCAAAATAGTGACAAACCTCTCGCTGGAGATACGCCTACGGGCAGTGTCTACAGGGAGTGTCAGCTGTCTTACAGGGCACTGTAGGTATTTTTGGTCGCATTTAGGCTGGTCGGGCCAATGTTTCCTTTGTCCTTCTTTTCAATGCGTACTTTTAGCTAGCGCGTCTGCGTCGTCCTTTCCTTCCTCACCTCTTTGTTCTTTGTCCTCGCAACTGCCCTCTTTGTCTCGCTCGCTGCCGCTCGCTCCGACCTCTCTTTCGACAAAGAGCAGTAAAGAGTACGGCGGGCTGAGAAAGCATCTCACCACAAAGACGACGCAATTGACCTAGAGAAGCAACCGGACAGCTCGCTGTGGTCATCGTCATGGCAAGCTGTACTCAAGTACCCAGCTGCACCCTGGGACCTGCGAATGATACCGTTGAGATATGTCTAAGACCCGACCCTCCAAACGACCCTTGACCTGTCTCGGATAGCAACGTGGACGATGACGACCCTTCTTTCCTCTTTCACTGTGTCTTCAAGCTTCAGTCCCTTCTGTCGTCGTTGACTACGTCAGATACTCTCAGAGTCTTTTACACCTCCCGTATTGGCGAAGCTTCCTTTGAGCCTCCTTTGAGCCTCCTTTGAGTCCCTTAAACTGTGTACAAGCTTTAAAAAATAGAAGGCACGATCGAGTACCTCCAATCGCTACTGCCTGCAGCTGTGCCTTCCATGTCAACGAACCCTTTAGTGTCCTGGGTTCCTTGTTCCTGCATCTTTCTCCCAGTGCCCCTCGTACCCGTCCGTCTGACCGTAATCTTTCACACACACATCCATAAACATCCACACTTGTACAAACACCACAGCCACAAGCGGCGTTTCCACCCTTTTCTTCAGCCCGGCTGAGCCGCCAGTCCCGTACTTCTGCAGCTTTGGTGCCCTATCCATTTATACAAGTCCCTTGGCCTTTCCAGCCTTTCAATCTTTTTCTTTTCTTCTTCTTCCCGTCTATCATAATCATCAATTCCCTGCCGCCATCTGTATACCCATCACTTTCATCACCTTCACCCTTATCATGAACACCAACGACGTCTTCTCTAAAATACACGACTTTGACCTCGACGTGCCCCCAGACCTCGATCTCAACGATATTGGCCCCATGCTGTCCAAACTAAGCTCCACATCCTCTTCCTCGACCTCTCCTACATCCACATCCACAGAAGAACTAAACTTCCCTTGGAATCTGGCCGGTCTGAGCAATATGGGTATCGACAACCTCAACGCCCTCTCGACGGGCGACCACTTTGCCCTCCTCCACTCCACGGCCACCCAGCTCTACGCCAACAATGCCGGCACTCTCCAATCCCTGGGTGCCTCCATCCAGCCCCATCTGCGGGGACCCATGACGCCCGTCCTCATCATTGCCGTGTCCATCATGGTTTCGCTGCTGGTGTCGTTTGTCGTCTCTATTATCCAGATGGTCGTTTTGGCTGGTGTCGTGGTCTACTTTTTCCCGTCCGTCGTGGCGGCTGTCAGTGCCGGTGCTGCCGGTGCTGGCGCACCTGCGTCTGGCACAGCTGCCGGCAAACCCATCTCTCGCACACCTGTGGCCGCTTTCGCCGGCGTGCTGGCTGCAAGCTATGCTTTCAGCAGCATTGCCACCATGGTCGTGCTGGCGAGCAGTGCCTATGCATACCTCAACCATGCCGCTGTGGCAGCCAAGAACAATGCTGCCAACAACTCGAACGGCTCGAA
Organism: Sporothrix pseudoabietina; assembly: GCA_019925295.1. Classification (NCBI taxonomy): domain Eukaryota; kingdom Fungi; phylum Ascomycota; class Sordariomycetes; order Ophiostomatales; family Ophiostomataceae; genus Sporothrix; species Sporothrix pseudoabietina. Next base: position 2,343,034 of record JADHKS010000001.1, on the reverse strand, counting down.
CGGCTCAAACAACTCGAGCAACTCCTACCTTTGCCCCGACGCTCGGTCGTCTCGCCGCGACGAGCGGCCGCAGCCGCACAGTAGCATGTTCCGCCGCATTTCCCGGCATCGGGACTCGTTCTAGACGAATAAAGGAGAAAATCCGAATGAACATATTTGACATTCTGGGACATACATCATTGCATATATAGAGGATTTTATGATTTTATGAAATACAAATTTTATGGGTGGCGACGCCCACGCATTTTTGCTGTCGATACTTGATGCCTGCAATCCATTTGATGGTGCAGTGAAACAAAATGTGTCTTGCCAAATGACCGCCCTGCGCCATACAAGCAAAAACATGAAACGAATCGAAGGAAACATGAAACAATAGAAAAGATGCAAGATCGATCTCATGCAAGATGGGATTGTTTCAGGATATGCAAGATTAGGCAGGTAGCCGTTTTTGAAGTTGAAAAAAGCAGACAGTGTGCTGCAAGATGGGGGTCATGCAAGATCAAAAATACGACAGATTACGCAGCTACCCGTGTCGAGTCGAGATGCAAGGGAGAGAGAAAGGAATGCTTCTTTCAAGAAAATGCTCTGTAAGATGACCTGTGCAAGACACAGACAAAGGCGTGCAAGATGCGGCATGAACCCGTCCGCAAGAATGGCGAGAATTGACCTTGTCGTCGACAAGTTGAGTCTGAAAGAGATATCGCATCTTGCATCAGCATTATGCAAGATGAATTGATGAGATGCGGCAGCTACCCGTTTTTGAAAGTCCACTGAGGTGCCATTGTAGCTTCTCTTCCCCCTCTCATTCTCGTCCATCTTTTCCACTGCACATTTTCTTTCTCGTCGTCTTGCCCGTTCTCTCCCTCGTTCGTGTTTTCCGTACTCTCCACTCCTCCTCTTGGCATTCCTCCGTCATCAGTGCTTCTGTGCCGTCCAGCGTTGCATCCAGAAAATCGGCCCTCGACAAAAAGATGGCCTGACCACGATGAAGAACAGATGCACGTGGCTCATCCTCCGCTCTGATCTGCTTCAGCTCACATTCCCACATGCCGCTCCCCACTCCCCTCTTTCTGTTCATCCCATACTGTCTATCCCGCCTTCCCGCCTTCCCGCCTTCCCCGTCGTTTGCAATCTTCCCGCTCTCCTCTTCCCGCTCGCACCGGAAGTCGATCCCGCCTTCTACTGCTCTTCACAAAAATGCAAAACATGCTTGCATCATGCACGTCATCAAGCTGTGCATTTTTGACTTTATCTCAAAAGCAGACAGTGCAATCAAACAGGGCGAGAGAGGTGGTGATGTCGCATCATGGCCCAAAGCTGATTATGTCAGCCACTCAAAAGCAGCTCCAGCAGCCACTTACACTGCAAGCTGGGAAAGCGCGCTAAAATGACCGCCAGCACAATTGCGCAGCACAAAGAAAATGGACAAGCAAGAAAAAGAAGAACAATGACGATGCTCACCCCAAAGAACAAAAGATGACAAAGATTGACCTCGAATGAATTTATGTCATCTTTGGTTCAAGAGCGCGTCAAAGCGGTCCTTCAAAGCTTGCGCCTAACGAATGAATGCCAATTTGGCAATAGTGGAGAACCCTCTTTGGTATTTACTTTCGAATCAACACTTGATCGCGTATTTTCGTCATCAACGAATGAAGAGTACTGTGCGATTTAATTTGAGATTTTCATATTTCTAGTTATTCACACATATTCCGACTGGTGTGGTTTATTTTCCGTTGATTTCGATTTTGTCTAGATTTTTTGCCGTGCTTTTTCGAAAATCTAATTTAGGCGGGAAAAAAAGAAAAAGATATTCAGAAAGGTTTTTTTCCAAGACTTCAATATGAAGAACATAAAATCAAAAACAAACAGCCCACATTTTCGGTTACTTAAGACAGTGCAACAGTCCAAGCATCCTAAATCATCGTACAACCTCTCAACTTACCTCGTCACTTACAATATTGGTAGTCCAAGTCACTGTACTTATCAGCCAACTCATCATCGTCCTCTGGCTCTTCCATGCCCGTTACAGCAGTCAGCGTAGTTGGATCAACGCGGTACTTTTCGCAGCACAACTGCACCCGCTGTTTCACCTTGTCAACAGCTTCGGCTACCGTCTCAATACTCACCAAGAGACTGGTAGCGTAGCGCAGCTCGCCAGCAGTCTCTCCCCACGATGCTGCCTCCAGGGGTCCAGTCAACATCCTGTCGCAGTGGAACTGCAAGCGCTTCGCAGTCTGCTGCGGTCGGTCTGCGGCACGGGGTCCACCAAAGAAGATGTCGTAGACGGCACGGTCAAAGGCAAGTTCGTTGGCCGGCATGTAGGGAGCTAGAGTGGCAATGTCCTCGTAGGGTGACCTGTGGTAAGGGCCATGTGCCTTTTGGACAACGGTCAAGTAGCGCATCCGTAGTTCCTCAAAGAACAAGTTGGCCTCTTGCAGCCCGTGGCGGGCGTGGACAGCGGGTGCATGGCGAACACGGTGCTCTCGATGGAGGACACAAGAGTGGAGAAACGAGCGGACAAACTCAGCCCAGTCGCGGGTAATGTTGGCGAGCCATGTGTAGTGGATCGTGTCTAGGAAGTCTCCGTCGCCGTCCGGGCCGGCGTGGATTGTCTTTGTCATATTGGCAGTTGAGAATTGCCTTTTTGGTTCGCGCCTCTTGGGTTTCGGTCACAGCTGTGCTTCGTTGTCTTGAACTTGCTACATTCTCCATGCTGCACATTTTCTTTTATACGTTCCTACCGCGGCCAAAGAGTGCAAGTCAATGTCGACTTTCATGACAAGGTTCACACGATTATGATGGTGGCAAGGAAGACGCAGCAAAGATCCCCAATGAATAAAGCGTGTATTCATGACTTCGTAAACCTGTTACAACTCAAAACTTCACTCGAGATCGAATCAATTTTAAAAGCACACCCCAAAAACGTTTCCCAATCCCAAGACCAAGCCAAATGCGCCTCTCGTCACTCATTCATATTCATAAATTTCCGGCAAAAATTTCCGACCTTTACGATTTCCACCACCGCTTCTCGACACGCTCTCTCTGGTCAGTGCCGTACATGCGCTGGTCCACATGGAATGAGATGGTGTCCCGTCCACGATCCCGTACGGGATAGATGTGGAAGCGTATGTCGGGGACACGCATTCTCTGGTTGCGGCACTCGGTTTTCAAGACTTGCAGGGCGTTTTCGGCTAGCATGTACTTGACCACCGCTCTCGCCTTGGCCGCGGCGTACATCTGCTGCCGCCGCTGCTGCTGTGAGGTTTGGAGCACCAAAACTTTCTGTCTTGCGTTGTGTGATGGCGGCGGCGCTCGTGGCGTGGCTCGTAGACCGCCCCCCGACGCTCTCAACTCCGACAGAAAATCGGCCGCCGGTCCCGTCGTTGGTATCGCTGCTTGCTCTGCCTGCTCTGCCCGCCGGCTGCGAAGACCCTCGCGTGCCATGGCCACATGTAGACACTTGGCGTGCGACGCAATCGCTGCGGCGGTCAAGTCGTCCTCGTTGATGACTGCCTGCTCGCGCTCGTCGTCTGTCAAGACATCGCGGCACCGGTGCAGACGTTCGTCGACGGCGCCTGCGGTGACGGCCGCGTGCAGTTTGTCCTTTCTGTAAGCCCCGATCAATTGGTGGGTTAGGAGGAGGACACGCTTCTCTGTCTCGTAGGCGGACTCGAGGCCGTCGAGGGACGGCCGGGATCTGTCGAGTCGCCCTAGCCGACCGCCGCCCAAGTCATAAACTCTCTGTATGGCCTTGACATACACCATGGTAGCAAATGCGAGAATGACGGCTTTCTGTGCGGCCGCCCGCGACTGTCCAGCACGGCGGCTGGCCAAAGCTTTATGGGCCATGGCGAGACGAGCGGCCTCGATAGCATCGAGGGATTCGGAGGTGCTGGATGACGGCGACGGGAACATGATAGGTATGTCGTTTTCGTCAAAGCCCATGGGGATGCTCAGACGGGCCGTCATGAAGAGTTCCACCATGGTCCGGATGCGGGAGTCGTGCGGTTCGGCCGATGAAACAAAGCTCGTAAAAAGCTCGTTCTCGTCGACGAGTTCTCCAAAAGCCGGGGCTGTACCTTCAAGAAAGCGCGGCTCTCGCACGGCCATGTAGCGGTCCATTTCGACGGTGAAGCATTCGCGAATGTGCCGGTGCGAAGCACACCTTTGAACCGGGCCGTCGCCGATTTCTGTCTCCACGGCGGTGGCCATGATGGAGTCGATTTGGGGGGTGTCGATTTGTTGCCTAGACCGAGTGCTACGCATATTGTTGTTAGCCACGAAGTGATTGAGCAGTGACTGAGCAGAGGTCGCAAAGACCTTGAGACTTGTTACCTTGAGTTGAAGTTGAGTCGATCGTGCTTTCCGTCGTAATTTATCTGTGTGTTCAGGGAAAGAGCGGCTGGACAACTCTCTGGCAACGGGCAGGTGCCATTGTTAAGTACCGAGAGGGAAAGAGCGACAGAGGATGCGTCGAGTGAACGGGATGCAGAAAGTGGCAGTTATCCGACGAGGCTGTGAGGCTCGAAGAGAAAAGAGGGAGAAGGCGGAACTGAGAGTCGGATGGGCAACTCAAGTGTTTGTCAATTGAAATTGAACCCGTGTGCAGGCGGCAAACTGCCAAGGCAACATATGCATGGTCTTTTTTCTTGTTTGCATGCAAATCCTGTCCTTCTCCCGCGCATTTGCAGCAAGATACGAAACAAGAGGGCAACTCGGTGAAGGAAAAAGAAAGCATCGACTGACAAAAAGAAGCAGGCAAGGAAGCAAGCAGCCCAAAAGACAAAAAAAAGGGAAGAAGCATGCAAGAGCAAACGGCGGGCTGCAGCAGTCGCGGCTGCAGCTTGCAAACGAAGGCCATGGTCGTGACCATATTCAACCATGCATGATGAAGACAGGCAGAAGTGGAAAATGAAACAAAACGAAGAAGGAGAAACAAAACAGTTGCTTGCCTGCAGCTCTCCGCGTCTAGACTCACTTGATGCCCAAGAATATCCGAATCGCGTGACAACGTACAAACAAAAAAAAAAAAAAGTGAGACACGTATGATAAACGGTATGCAAGCGTCAAATGGAGTACGTCGTAGATGTCAGTACCCGCCAACAGCAGTTGATATCATGCACTTTTTTTTCTTTCTTTTCTCTTTTCTCTTTTCTCCCACCTTTTTCTTGCTTCTCTTTTGAAATATCCTTTCTTTTCTCTCTCAGGCTTTTGCTCGGTTTGCTTGAGACGTCCAAAGCCCCACCACGGCCTGAAGAAAAACTGCATGCGGGTGCAGAGCGGCTGAACGCAGGTATCTTTGCTTTTTCTGGCCTCCCCTCCTCTCTCGCCTTCCCCGCGCCTGCCATCCACGATGAGTACTCCGTACTCCGTACAACGACGAGGACATGGACGAGGCAACAATTGACGAGACAAGGGAGGGGAAAAACACGAGGCTGGATGGCCCGCGATTGGTGAGGGCAGTTGTTATCGAGGTAGTCGAGTTCGGTCCGTTTGCTGTTTTGAATGCCCCCCCGCGCTCTTGCACCTCAGCAGACTCCGACTGCTTCAATGCTGCATTTTGTGATTTTGTGGCTGCAGTAGCGGTATGGGAAAAAAAACATGCAAATATGCAAGTTATGCAAGGGTGAAGCTCAGCTGCTCAGTTGGGCCGTTTGATGGTGGCCGCTTCGCTGGCCGTTGTTGGGGGGCAAGACGGGAACAAAAGAGGAGAAGATGTTGGGATGCGGATGCGTTGTGCATTATGCATGATGCGGGATGTGTGATGTGATTGATGTGTTTGTGTCCGTTTGCTTCTCGATGAGAGCTGTCTCATCAACCTGGACACCCATACCTTGATTGCACTCGCAGAGAGGACGAGGAGAGAGTTGAAGCGAAATCGTTTTCCTAATACTCTGCGGCGCCCACTTCCCTTGACGACTTTGAAGTCTGCGTTTTCTCATTTTGATTTTGATTTTTTTTCTGATAGTATTGCTGACTGTCGTATTGGCTGCGGCTGGAAAAACACAATCACAGTGACATGCTGCATTTTCAAGTCTGCTCATTGGAATTCTCTTGACCGCCACAAGCGGCACAAAAGTGTCTTTGGACAATGAACACGCACCCACGCGTTTCTTCGCGGCGAACTGTTGTTGTTATCGCTGTTATCGTTATCATGGTTTATGGATGCATCGCGCACGGAGTACGTCGTAGTCCGAATATATGCGTAGTTTGGATGTCGCAACTTTGTACGGAGTAATATTTGATATTACGGAGTACGTTCGCAATACTGTGTAGAAAAAGGGGGACCGTGTTTTCTTTCTTGTCCACTCGCTCCTCCCCTTTCTGGGTCTCCATACGAAAATACGCCGGCGCCGAAAGCTTCTTTTTGGGTCTGGGGGTGGACCGCTGGGGAAGATTTCCACGTAGGAGCTTTTGGGGAGCAAAGGGGGGCAAAATGGGGCCTCGGAGGAGCAATTAGGGTCATTTTGAAGACATTTTATGGGCATTAGGAAGTGTTTAGGGACCCTCCCGTCAGGCGAATTAGGGGGAAATCATAGTCGAAAATGCCCGTAGTTAGTGCCCGTCGGCGGGAATCCACTTGAAGCGTAGCGTCAATTTGGTGAGCATAAGAAAAGAGTAGGCAGGTAAGATAGTGAAAACAACGACAACATCGCTCGCAACTTGACAGTTGTGAGATTAGGAAGTGCCCAGTCGATTTAGAGAAGCACGAGTACGACGTACTTTGTCGAGACACATACGGCAATTAAATGCCATGCAGTCACGCGGCAGACGGCACTTTGAGACGAGACTTGGTTTTGGGAAGACGGCAAATGGCACGGACAAAAGGGAAAGGGGAGTTCAAACGAAAACCAACTTGTCAGAGGGGACATTAGAGAGTCAAAGTCCATCCGTGCATACTAAAGAGACTTTGCATAGACAGAGACACGCCAGTCTGTTCGGGCAGCCACCCGTCCAAAAGTCCAAAAGTCAAAAGAAGGCGCCCGTTTTTGGCTTCCGAAATATTCTCCGGCTGTTGGATCGCAGAGATGATTGTCGTACGATACTGGTCTGGACGCAGGATGGCAATTCGAAATGATACCCTGGGATTTAATGGCGTGGCGTGAACGCAGCATTTCTGATACTGAGTGTGCGTGGCTCGCGCGGATATCGCATGTACTGTGGTAGATAGAGTATGTACGGAGTGCATGTACATACATGTACTGGTACGTTGAATGCTCCTTCCTCGTACCGAGATTCGTATCTGGCAGGGAATCGTGTTTGACGACGCTCTTTCCTCTTCTGCATCTCTCCGCGCCTTCCTGGTCGTCGTCCCCTCCCATGTCTTTCTCAATGTCTATATGTACGCATACGCCTTCCTTGTCGTCCCTGCCCTAGCTTTGCGCTCTTTGCGCCTCTCAGCTTGCAGCGGACCCTTTTGCCTTCCTTTCCGCCTCCAATCAGTCTTGGACGCCTGCGCAGTACTGGGTACTCAACGCCTCCCAAAACATCAGCACTTTCAGCGAGAAATTTCTCTCTGCGCCGCGCGCCAATGATAGCCCTCGGACATGGACGCGGACGAAAGACCCTCTCTGCCTTTTCCCCTGACCCTGATGCCCCTGTAACCCACCGAGCCACTCTGGCAGCCAAAGGCCTGTGGCCCCGTTCCGCTAGCAGGCATCCAGGGGCACATTCAGGCCATGCTAGGTGCTTTAGCAGATGCTAGCTGCTGCTTAGTTGGCTTAGCTGCTTTAGGTCTGTGCTTTTGGTGGATTCAGTGGCTCCAGTGGCTCCAGTGGGCTTCTCTGATTCTTCAGTGGACCACCACCCATGTTCCTGTCCAGCTTTGTCCAGCTTGTCCGTCCTCTCCGTATGGGGTAATTATTGCGTCTATTTGAGGGAAGCCTTTCGTCGTCGAAACCTTTCCCCGAAAAACGAGGAGCGCTCCTACGCATATTTTTTCAAGTCCGCTTTTAGGCCTGCTGTAACGGAGCAAAGTCGGAGGGCACTAGAGGCACTGACCAGGGGAGCCGGGGCTCTGTTCAAGCGCTTCACGTGACTTGGAAGTGGACTTCCGATCGCCAATATCGACTTTTCTTTCCTGACGGTGTTGCTCTCTTCTTCTTCTTCATCTAATACTCTTTAGTACGGGGCAAATTCGGGTCACTTATTTCGCAACAACAATACGACGTGATATGCGAACGGGAGTCGAAGACGCTTTAGTGCAAGCCTCCGCGCGACATACGACGCACGATATCTAGTATTTAGACTAGAATAGATTCTCCTTGCGAAGGTGCCAATTACTCTCGAAAAGATGGAAAGGAAAAATCCTTTCTCGGATGTGAAGCCCGGCGGCAGTTCCATTGTCTACTTTTGGCCACCTGCATACACCGCTAAATTTGTTGATCACTGCCAAAGACAGCAATTCGCCAAACCCATAACTCTTATTCGTTATGTGGCAATGCATCGTTTGGAGTAGTACGACGTACATATACACTATGTACGGAGTATGGAGGATGAACATGGATAAGAAAAAAAAACAGACGTTTCTTATTTTTGTGCCCTTGCTCACCATGTTCCTCGACATCTGCATCGGGTGTCCCGGCACCGCCTTGCCATTGACGCGTCTGAGTCCTTGTCTACTATGTAGAGATATTTTGGGTCTTTTCTTTCTTCCCTCTTTCTCACGCCCTCTTTCCTCGTTTTCTTTTTGTCTTTCCGCCCTGCCAGGCCATGTACGGCAAGCATGCAATATTTTTGTGCTGCATGGCCAGAACGTGTTTGCCCCGTCCATTCTTTTTACTCCCTGTGGCATGCCTGGAATGCCTTCCCTGCCTTTTGCACATCGTTTCTTCTTTTTGATTCTTTGTCCGTGTGGTCTGGCGTCAACTTTCTTTCCTTTTCGTTCTCTTTACATCTGTGCTGTTCTTTACTCTTTCAGGTCTCTTTCTCCATCAAGCCTTTGATGTGGTCTGTTCGAATCGACAGATTGTTCTGTCACAATGTGACATTTTGACAGTCCTTTGTTCTTTGTCCACCAACACAATTGATATATCGTAAATACAGTGAGGCCAACCACCCAAGAACAACAATACTTGTTCATGCCAGCACCTGCGCAACAACACCTTTGTTTGGCTATTGCCTTCTGATCCCTAACAAAGAACCGCATACCTCACACAGAATCATACAAATACGCGACGCGAGCCCCTATTTTGTTTTCTGGGTTTCTTTTCTGCAGGATCCAATCTTTCTAGACAGGGGCAAAACAGCATCAAGAAGAAGGAAAGCAGACCAAGCACGACATTTTTGCGAGAAAGTCCGGGTCATCATCTTTCCCATCTCCTCTTTCTTTTTTTCTTTCTTTTTTTCTCCAGGGAGTCTGTCCATTCACATATTTTCCTTTATTCTCACGGTCTCTCATCTCGCCCCTTATCTCTACCCTGGCGGTAGGAAGAGCGAAATAAGAGACGGAAGAGATCGAAAGAGGAAAAATCGGCAGACAAAAAACCAGAAAGAAAAAATCAAAGAGAGGAGTGAAGGAAAGATACGGACACAACCCAGACCAGCAAGCTGCAGGTCAGCATCGCAAAAATTCGCACTTGTCTCTTTTGATCTTCTTCTTGATAGACAGACACACAAACCTTGCCGCCGCCGCCTGCCCCCGTCATTGTCACCCCGAGATTGTCAATTCTCCAACATTCTGATTTGTGAGAGTGAGAGACAGGAGCCCACCGATAACACCACACAGAAACCACAGAGAAAACCCTTGTCGACCTTGCCGGCCTTGTTCGTACCTGAAGCTATTCGGCTACGGAAAGGATCGTCGAGTACTCCAATTTTCTTTATTTGTGTTTTGTCTTTAGTGTTCTCTTTTGCTCTCGCTACTCAATCTCCTTTCGTACGAGAAAACGGAGCCACTTGACTCCATCTCGTAATCTGCTCTGACTCCTGGTGAGTTTCCCTTTCCCTTTCTTCAAAAACATACACCCCCTTCACCATGCAGGCCCGTCTTCACGCACGCCCCTGCAACCTCTGGCTCATGGGCGCTGGTAACAGTACCAGTACCTGCTGCGAGGCCTGCAGTCGATATTCGATCGGGATAACACGCAATGCCATGCCGCCCATGCACGCCTCGCGATGCAACGGCAGCGGCTGCGACTACGGCAACGGCCTCGTCAGTCCCACGAACCCCTTGACTTACGATGGCCGTATTTTCCAGCCCAAAGCTGTGTCCTCATACGAGCGTGGCGCATCTCACACTTGTGATGCTGTTTCTGGTCCTGGCTCTGTTTCTACCGTAGTTGAAACACCCACACCTGTCGGTCCAGCAACGGTGCGTCGGTCGTCGTCGTCGTCGTCGTTAGCCGAGTCTAGCATTGTGATCACTGATACTGACAGGAAAAACATTCGCCATGCCTCCCGTTGCTCGCAACGTCTGTCCTCGAAGCAGCACCAACGCAAGCGTGTCGGTGCTTCTGGACCTCGTCCTGCATACTGAGTACAATGTCAGCATTCCCTCTCTTGTCCTGCCCTGCGTCTCCCACATGGCCAGTGGCTCCTCCTTCTTCCTCGTGCTTCCCACGTTCTTCATGCAGTCAGCGATGCCTGCAGCACTTCTCGTGGTGTTCACCATGATGGCTCCTCGCAACACTCGCAGTGGTCCAGGCCGTGGCCTTAGAAAGAGCCATGCTTGCCCATCGCGTGGCCCCCTCGTGGCAAGCAGTGTCCTCTGCTGTCGTATCCTGGCGATACATGGTAAGAGTATGTACACCGTAGTTTGTGTCACTGGATGCCCTGTAACTTTGCACTTTTGCGGTGGTGATCAGCGGATGTTGGCACGCGGTGACAAGGTGTTGAGAAGGATGTCGAGGATGTTTAGCATCTTGAGGGAGAGGGGCCTATGTACCGCACGTTCGCTGAAGAACCTGCGCCAGAAAAACACAGGGGTTTTGTTCGTGGGAGGCTGGCGAGGTTGGTCCCTCCTTCTCTTTTCTGGCTTGTAATCTGTAGATCTCGTCCGCCCTTGCGCAGGCCGCATCGATCAGCAGATGGGATATTCCACCTTCCGTATGAGTAGAAGGCAAGGGCAGTAAGGTTCGTATCTGTACTTGTACTTGTATCTGTACGAATGAAAAAAAAAACTAAAAAAAACTGTTGATAGACTGTAAGTATTTGATCTATTTGATTTAGACCTTGATTCTGATAACTGTGTCTTGGCCTATGTTCGTCTTTGCCGGAAGTAGTGCATCACCGCGCTGGTCTCTCCGAGCCAAGCCGCCGTGGTGAACATAACAGGCGCTGATCACGGACTCAACATATTGTCCGGATAACGAAACACCCAGTGTAGAGAAAGCGCTCAATTATGAGTAGTACAACGTATCGTGTGTTCGTATGTCGTTCGGAATGAGCGAACACAAAATTGCAATGCGGGCCCACGATTTCTCGAGCTTTGATTTCGCTTTGCTTGTTAGACGTGTACTCAGTAATTCATTTTACCGTCCATCAACCAAGCACGCAACACATTGATAGCAGAGAGTCAAGGAAACCTCATGCTCTGCCACTGTCTGAGCAGAAGAGCAGGATCATGAACCTGGAGCATTGGAGGCTGAAGGCTGCTGGAACAAAGAGTCAAACAGGACAGTGCAAACGACAGTATACCGTTGAACAAGGGAACAAAGGGGCAAGGCCGGCCACGGGTCCTTGTCAACAAAGAAGACCTTCTAGAGTATCGAAAACTATCAAAAGGGTCACGCGGATGTCACAACTGGTCGCCATATTGCCCTTGCTTTGCGTGGCATATTGCATGAACCGCAGTCGATACTGCAATGATTCAGATGTCGTCCCTTTCTGGAAGCATCCTGGCAGATGGTCTCAAAGGTCCGCCTGTAGCTCCCTGTACACAGTAGTCTGTCCGTCCCGTGTCCAGGCCGACGTGTGGCTGATTTAACGAGGATTTAATGACTTAACGGTACGCGTGTAAGCCAGATCTTAAGCATCAAGAGGAATGTGCTGAACGACTTCCGACACAGTTGTCTAGTAAAGTCCAAGGGTTTGGGGGAGAGAGGCATGCGGCTTGTCTTGGTTCGAGTGTGACCTTTTGGTGTTTGGTAATTTTGTGCTTCGTCCCTTTCTCATATTCCAGACTTTGATATCAAACGACACGGTCGAGAGCAGCATCGTGACCTACGATGGAAGGCTGATCTGCCCGTGAACATCAAAGGAAAGGGATGTCCGGGATGGGGGAGCGGAAGAGACATCGCAGTGGTCAACACGCAACAAACTTTGAACAACGGCAAGCGACAGCTGAGTCTAGTCACCACAAGTCTGGGGATCGTGGGGTTCGAACGTGGCCATTGGCCGTTGTGGCTTGCCCTTGGATTTTGTTGATGGCGATGATTCCTTCACAGTAACATACCAAATTGTCTTTCTTGGCTGCGAAACGCACACCGTATGGGGCATAAGTTGAGCGGGAGTTGAATCAGGAGGCGTTTCCATCCGTGCTCGCGAGCGCAACCACGCGAGCCGTAGTCCGTTTTGGCATCGCCACGACATTGGGCAGTATATGGAAGTGTAAAAGGATGAAGATGGTCTCGATGCGCAAACCAAAAGAGCGTCGTCCCCGCGATATCTTTCCCAGTCTCGGCCTGTCAAACAGCATTGGGCTGTCTTTGAAGATATCTCCAGATTTGCTCGCCTCTTTTTTGTGGTCGGGCGTGCCCACCAAGATGGCCCATGGACGAGTCTAGAACGCTTCACCGGTCGTTGTCCTCTTCACGTCTGGCGGATTTTTTTTTCTTTTTTTTTCTTTTCTTTTTTCGATTAAGGTAGTGTGGCCCTACTGCCCTATCGTGAGCCCGTTAGGCCGAATGATGGAGTCAAATGGAGTCGTATTGGATGGCAAGATTAAGCCAGAGATATCCACTCTGAATGTTGACTTTAAGGAATTTGGCAACCTTGAAATCCGGTTGGCAGTGCTGCGAGATGAGGCAAGATTCACTGTCGTGAGCACGGCTGTAATCATTCAAGCCCGTACCTTCAAACAAGCATCGTGTTGTCTGAGGGATTCATATTGGAGGCCCTCTTGAAATTGCATCTGTGTACGGAGTACAATCTGTCATTTCTTACTGAACTTTACATATATTTTATTCTCAGCACGTCCGCCAAAATAGATTGGCTAAAGCGCAAGAGCAACCCCTCCGTCCCTCTTTCCCCCAGACGAAGGAGTCAACTTGAATTTTGTCTACTCCAGGCCTAGTGCGGAGAAAGAGCGAACGACACAGAAACTTGGCTTTCACTGGCCAATGTTAGCAGCAACGCACGCCTAGCTTCCGCGACTGCTTTTGAGGGTCGTTCTTGTCTCACCCAGCTGCCAAATCCTCGGGAAGGGAAGGGGCGTCTCACTCTGCCCATTCTGCCCTTGGAGGCGCCTTCTCCAAAAAGAATACATTGTTCAATACGACACCAAAATGAGACCACCCAACCCACAAAAGCTAAAAGTGTGGTTCGCTATGTTGATTACGGAGTACGAACGTATGCGTACATGTACGTCGTAGAAAAGGAAACAAAAATGGAAACTCCATTTGACGAGCTCGTTGCCGAATCCGTACAAGCGCGCTGCAACCCACCATGCCCTTCCTTGCGGGGCAGGGAAGCAGGCAGTCGCTTCCCGCCCCTCCTTCTCACTTTCCCTCCTTTCCCATTTCAGACTTCTGACTGCCCCCCAAAAGGAGTGTGTCGCCAAGTGCCCAGAATGCGCCCAGAGTTGCTCACGCAAACGACCCAAGACGACCAAGGCGACGGCAGACGGCAGACGGACTGCCGCTGTGGCGGACAGTGGACTGGCTGGGCGGAGAGACAAGCACTTTTGGAGGGCGTTTGCGGCGTTTCTTGGGAAATGCTTGAATTGTCTTGGAAAACACGGATGACGTTTGATTCTTGGTGAGACCGCAAAAGCTCAAATTGGACTTTCAAACGACGGTTGTGCGGAAAACACACAGACGTACGAACGTAACTGAACCACAGACAATTTGTGCCACGGACACCACGACAATTGTGCAACGGGTTTTCCCTTGTCTTTTTTTTTTTTTTTTTTTTTTTTTTTTGGAGCTTCTAGAATTTCCACACCGACACCTTGGGCACAGACTGGCGACAAAAAAGCCATAAGATCATCATCCAGACGTCCATGTCAACAAGGACCATCTGGTCAGGTCATCCATCGCAACCGGAGCTGAAGGAGGGGTCATGGTGACAAGGTGAAGGAAGGGCCCTCTTCTGATGATTTTGCTAGCGTTATGCCCCAGACTTGCGCAACTCACGATCAGGAAGAAGGGATCGTCGCCCTTCACCCTCTTCACACATCCCACGTACAACCTCGTGGCCGCGAGCGGAATCCCAGCCCAAAGCCATGGGAACCCACGTCCTTGTGCACCATCACACACTGCAGCACGGAGAATGATTAACGAGAAGCGGTGATTCCTTGTCGTCCACGTTTTTTTGTCGTGTGTGTCTGCCTTTTAATATACCTTCTTTTTCCATCGCGTTTTCCTCTCCCGGCCACCTCTTCTTCGCTTTGGGACACACGCGTGTACGACGTACATACACATACACATGCGCCCCGACGGCACTAGTATTTCTGGACCATCTTGTTTGAGAGCGGCTTTGCATATCCCGGCCAGCGGAACCTGTCTGTTTGTGCAAGGAGGATGAGGATGACTCCAAGAGAAATACACAAACACACCCATACCTCGACATACATGCCGCGCGGTTCATGTTTGCAGTAAGATTTTTGCCACGAGGAAGGAGCTGGTCAGCTTTGTTTCCCTCCCTGGTCGCCGCGGCGCGCCATTTGTTTCCTCTACTACATATATTGTAGCTCTCCCTCGCGAGACGGGGTTGACGGACAAATCGGATTCCCGGATTCCCGGATTCCGAAAAGATACCGGGAAAAGAGACAAGGAGGAAGAGCACTAGAGCAAGCGGGAGGAGGCTGTCTGAAGAAAAACGTGTACAACACATGCATAACGCATGCAGTTATTTTCTTTTCTGCTGTTTCCTTGGGATGTGAGTTGTTTTGGAGAACTGCCCATGTTCAATCCTTTTTAATCAACATACCCCTCAGTTGTCTAGACCAATGCGGCGTCCACCTCGTGGCCAAGAAGTGTGCCATGATTACGAACGGTGCATATTCTACAAAAAAAGAGTAGTATGCACCTGGGGATTCTTATTGTCGCCGACTTTGAAGCGAGAACAAAGTATCAACTCTATACGGCGACTTATCATCTTTCTACAAAAATATAATACCGGCGTAGAAAGGATTCGCCGTAAGGTAAAGGATTACAAATACGGACATAAAAATTATCAACATTAATGGTCCAAACGCCGTTAACGTTTTATTATTAGCATATAATTATACGGTCGAGCGGTATTCTACGCTCATGCCATGACAACACATTCGTAACGAGATGTCAAAGGGGATGAAGACTTGAAGGCCTGACTGTTCTTTCGCTTTTGTTATGGCCAGTGCTCAGTCTCGAGCCGCCCTTTTCTGGAGATTTTTTTATCCGAGGCACCGCGTGGTTCTTCTTGACCTTTTGATGTTGTATTTGGGAATATCGGAAAACATCTTTATCTTTCATAATCATACGGCCCCATTAACGTTGGCCTGTCCGCTTGACGATATTACTCAGTCCGAGCGTGCTCTATTTTTTATTTATTTATTCATTTGTGCATGCCCTTTTGGTGTCCTTCATCGCAACCTCGTCTCCGGTAGTTCGTATTGAGTTTCGTGCCTACGGAGTACTGTGTATTTGTTGATGCCGGTGCAGATTATCCCACGGGCATGGTCAAAAATACGACGCTCGAAAGTAGAAAGTATCTTGTAGTTGCAGGCCACTGCGACTATGCCGTTTTGTCTGCGAGGCCTGCGAGAGCCAGAAAAAAAAACACCCCATACCCTTCTGGCCCCCCTGCCTTGTCATGAGCAGAGACATTAAAAATGCACGACAAAATGCAAGAGGACGGAACAGACGTGGACCCCAAATCAACGGATGCCACTGCAGAAAGCCGCAGAAATCGACTCTCAACTCTCAAGAAAACGACAATACGAGAAGACGACAATACAACTCTGGAGAATACCCTGGAAGCCTGTCGGGACATTCCTTTATTATTTTTGTTATTATTTTTTTTAAAAGAAATGTTTTTTTTTCTCAACCTTTCCCATTCCCTCTCTCGTGTCCTCCCATCCTTGCCGACGTTACAATGCATTGTCCATTGTTCGCCATTGGAATCACCCATCCAGAGCCCACCATACGACGTTCTTTCGTCTTTCGACACTTCAGATATTGAAAGAACCGACAGAACCAACAGAATTGGCCAACTGGCGACGATGAAAAAAAGAAATCAACCGGCTTTGAGGCCACTCGAACCACCACCAATAATTCTTTCTTTTCTTCTTCTTTTTTTTTCGCCCCTGTCGTTGCATCCACTACGAAGAGGTTACCCTTTCCTCTGTGTCGTAACCCTATTTTGCCATTTCTGCACGGAGTACGGAGTACGGAGTAATTGCCATACTAATTGAAGCGTAATACTTCTACAGGTCCCGCGTATCAAGGCACTCTCAGTGACCTGCTTACAACAAGTACTGGTACCCCCAAAGACCAACTCCCAACCCAGGGATCTTCTCCAGCACCTGAGTCGAGCAGACACCTCAAAGAGGCAAGGAATCGGCACACCTTTACTTATTTGGGCTAATCTGCGACTGATGCACTAGTGATTCAGCGACTCAAGTCGCAGGGGACGCGTTTTCCGACCGTTGATTTTACTATTTACTCGTATTTGTTATTTGACTGGTGTGCCTGTCTGTCTTGCCCTGGCAGTTGCCACTGTTATTATTGTTGTTCGCTGTATTACGGAGTAATACGGAGTACTTTGGTAGACAGCAGAGTTGACAGCAATGACCAGCAAATGCGGAGGCTTTCGTTGGCAGGTCCGACCTTATTTTCTTAGAGCCCTTTTTTCTCTTGGACCCTTTTCTTAGGGCGATTCTTTCGTCCGTTCAAAACGCGGAGAATGCTTTTCCTCCCCACAAACGCCTTAACGATCACAGAAAGCCTAAATAAGAGCGCGGGTACCCCGGATTCAACTAGTTAGAGGGAGGGGAAACAGAAGTCAGACGGGAGCAAAAGAAAGTGCACCAAGTGTACGAAGTGTACGAAGTAACTAATTGTATTAGCTTTGAATGGGGAAGAATGGGCCCTGCTGGCTTGATGCGAGGCACAAACCACCTAGAAAGAGGAAAAAAGAGGCCCTAAAACATATTTTAGCGCTGCCAACGAGTCAGTGGAAGTGGACAACCGCGCGAAGGATGCGCGACGCGACGGCCCCAAAGGGCCCTACTGTTAAAGCTCCAGGGCGCCCCAGAAGGGAACAGCATGGCGCCTGTCCCGGTGGCTTGGAAGACAAAACACAGGACTCTGCTATGCCCAGCTATGCCCGCTATCCACAGGGGATAGATAAGGAGACACAGGAGATGCGCGCAAGCTCTAGGGACTGTTAGAGGCTGTTTAGGCGTCTTCGGGGGAGGAGCCAGCACCCGCGGGCGGCGTACCGCTACCTGCCCAAGCTCGCAACAAGCTCCGTCCGGAGAGGCACCACAAAAACGGGCGAAGGAGCTGCCCGGAAAGGAACAAGAAGGACGCGAGTGATGGTCTAGGGAAGAGGGAAGGAACAAGGGGCTGGACGAGCCATACGGAGTAGAGAGAAGCATCAAATCCAGAAAGAGCGACGGACAGCAGGAGCACGCTCGACACGCTAAAGGGGGAAAGAGGGGGCCGCTAAGGCGACGGAAAAGAACCACAAGGGGTTGCGTTGCAGCGCCGGAGGAATAAGTGGAGGTGGGTTTTGGAAAGTGGGAACCCATGGAGCCCGTGGAGCCCATGCAAGACCAAGAGCGAAAAGGGACCCTCTCTTTCTAGACTGGGACTGAGGCAAAGCATCCCATTCTCACACACCCTTTTCTCAACAGCGCACGCCTCCCCGAAAGAAAGCAGCCCCCAACGCCCTCACAGACATTGTCGCCGTGAGATTGAGATTGCGAGGCCAGGCCCCTGTCATTGTGCCCTTTTGCAGTCTTTTCTGCATCTCTGGGCGTTGCTGTCGCCGCGAATCCAGGTCCCGTCCACGTTTTCCTGGTGGCGAGGTTTCGCGACGAAGGACGAAAGAAGCAAAAGAACAACGGCCAAGGGGGTATCTTGATGTTGACGCAGAACTCCTCGATGTGCATGGAAACGGCACTGGCCAGGGCCCTGGGTTGCCGCCTTGCTCGTCGTCCACGGCTTCCTCGATTCTGTCCCCTCTGCATATAAGACTAGGCTGATCTTTCTTTTTGATCGCCGTTCGGATCCGTTCTGTCTCGTTTCTTTTTCCTTTCCTCTTCTTTACTCTTCACTTTCGACGAGCCAGACGACTACCCAACTTGGAAAAAGATTCTTGAAAGAGACCAAGAAGACAAGATTCTTGTAAAGGGTCTTCTCTTCCCCCTCCCTTTCTCTCTTTTTCACACCTCCACTCTTTTGGTTTTTCCCCTTCCCTTCTTCGTCGGGCATCTTTTAATCCTTTTTTTCTGCTTTTCTTCTCTCCCGCTCCCCCAACCGCCAACATGAGCGACTCTGCCACCGGCGATGCCGGCCTAGAGAACGGCGAGAAGCAGGATCTCCGCCAGGTCAGCACCCTAAACACCGATTCCGACACTGAGGCCATCCAGGCCCGTGGTGTTGAGGCCGACAACATCCCCTCTGGCTACTGGTGGTCATTCCGTTTCCTCGGTACCTTCTCCAGTATCGTGCTGCTTGCCGCCTCGCTCTTCGTCAACTTCAACCTTCCTGTAAGTGCATCCTGTGGGAAGTAAACATCACCATCACGAATGTGGTGATATCAAACACCGAACAGAACAGAAATCTAACTCCTAACCCTTCAGGCCTCCGCCATTACCGTCATCAACGAGGAGCTCGGCCCCAACCCCGCCTACATCTGGATTACCGATGCCTCCACCGTCGTCACCTGTATCGGTCTGCTCATCGTCGGTCGTCTGTCCGACATCGTCGGCCGTCGTTACTTCCTCATCGGTGGCCAGATCTTCGGTGTTGTTGGCTCTGCCATCTGCGCCAAGGCCTCGTCTATCAACATGCTGATTGGCGGTGCCGTTATCTACGGTGTGGCCACCACGACCCAGCTGACGTTCCCCTTTATCATTCACGAGATTGTCCCCAACAAGCACAGAGGTATTGCCCAGGCCATCATCATCGCCCTGGTCACTCCCTTCGCCGGCTTCGGTTCTATCATCGCCCGTGAGCTCATCGAGTACAGCTCCTTCGGCTGGCGCTGGTGTTACATGATCAACGTCATCTTCAACGCCGCCACCCTCGTCTTGCTCGTCTTCTGCTACTTCCCGCCTACTCTGACCCAGCTGCACACCAAGCTCACCTGGAAGGCTGAGCTTAAGAAGCTTGACTACGGCGGAATGCTCATCTTCACCGCCATCTCCGTACTGATTCTGGTTGCCCTCAACTGGGGCGGCAGCACCTACCCCTGGACCGACGCCCACGTCCTCGGCCCCCTTATTGTCGGCTGCGTCCTTATCCCTGTCTTCGGCCTGTACGAGGCCTACATGCCTCTCGAGCAGCCCATCCTGCCCATCAAGCTGCTCAAGAACCGCGCGTACATTGCCATTGTCATCGTCGCCTGCATTGGCCAGATGGCCTACTTCGCCCTTGCCATTCTGTGGCCCGAACAGATCTCTTACCTGTACAGCACCGACAACATCACCATTGGCTGGATGTCCCTGACTTCGGGTGTTTCCCTGATTGTTGGCGAGGTTATCTTCGGTGCCCTCATGAAGCCCCTTGGCCACACCCGCATCCAGCTCATTGTTTCGACCGTCACGCTCTTCGTCTTCCTGGCTGCTCTCGGTGGCACCACCCACAAGAACCAGAACTACGCTCTGGTCTTCACCACCATGGCCGGTTTCTTCTCGGGCTGGCTCGACATTGTCACCTCGGTCGCCAACGGTCTTGTCAACGAGCCCGGTGACCTGGGTCTGGCCAACGGTTTCTTGGGCTCCATGAAGCAGCTCGTTGGTACCATTGCCGTTTCGGTTTATGTCGCCATTCTGTCCAACCGCTTCGCCGTCAACTACCCCAAGGACGTCACCGCTGCCGCCCTGGCTGCTGGTCTGCCCGAGTCGTCGCTGGCTGCTGCCTTCGCTGCCCTTACCAACGGCACCGAAGCTGCCCTCGATGCTGTTCCCGGCATGACCCCGGCCATTGAGCTGGCCCTTGCTGCCGGTGCCAAGGATGCCTGGGCCTCGACCTTCTCCACTGTCTACTACTCGTCGCTGGCGTTCACTGGCGTCGCCGTCGTCGCTGCCTGCTTCTCGTCTGACATTGACCAGTACCTGACCGGCTACGTCTCGCGCCGTCTGGCCGGTACCCAGGCCATGGACGTCCCCGCCGAGCTGACCATGAAGAACGGCCACCTGTCGGACGAGGACCGGTAAACGGCTTTGAAAAGACGTTTTCACTTTTTGGGGGTATCTTTTTGTTTATCACGTTATTGAGGAAACGAACTCGTTTTGTTTTTTTCCGTCTCTACCAGTATATATATATATATCATTTTGCAAACCTTTTCTTGTTGGATAGAATTTCATATCGTCGGTCAAGATCTCAAACCTTTTTATGCTTGATCTAGAAAGCATCGAAAAGAAAGACTGAACCGCAAGTACCTAGCTTTAATCTCTTTTTTCACTTTCATCTTTTTTTATCACATAAAAAACATTCACGGCATATAAATTTTGTCCAACTCGTCTTAACAGTCCTTTTGCGTTTGCGTTCTTTTCTTTTTTTTTAAAAAAAAAAGTTTAATTTTTGGTGACTGTGCCACCATTTGCTGTGCCTTGCCGTGTTGATGTTTTAGGACATGTCCGACGCACACTGACGGGGCCTGACTCCCTTTGTTACTTTGGCAGGTCATGACATGGGATACTCTGAAGGATACTTTGAAGATGATCACTAGCCACGTTTTTGACACATTCTTACTCCGTACATTCTTACATTCTTCTCTTTGTTTGATGATCGACAAACGTTCTTTCGGTCTTCCCATGTGTTCGGTTCTTCCCTGCCTGCTTGTTTTTTGCCCAGATGATGTACATTGTTTGCTCAACCGGTGAGCAAAACACAAAACACAACGCTCAACGTGATTCGCTGGCCGGGATTCTGCATGATATCCAGAGTTTGCTCTTTCCTACTTGCATTCCACCGATCTCGGTTGCATCTCGCTTCCCGCTGTTTCTCATTTCACAGAAGCTGGATTTCAATATCGGGCCATGGAAACGGACGATGTCGGGCGCATCGATGTCTCCGCCGCGATACGCGACAGCAAAGTCGTGACGGCCCCGTACTAACCTTTGTTCTCTTTTGGTTCTCTTTTGGTTCTCTTTCTGAGCCGTTTTGCATCTTCTGCACGCCCTACACCCTCACCGCGGATCTCTTCCGTTGGCGTCCAGATGCATCCCAGAGAGGTGCATCGCGTCTTTCAACTCCACCCGGGCAATGCAACCTCACTGAAGACCCTTTGTCGGGATAGTGCACGGAGAACTCTCGCACCGCGCGAGCATTTGAAAGACTTCTTTTCAGATCCCCCCCTCCCTGTGATGTGAAGCCTACTGTGTAAGGAGGTACGGAGTATGTTTTTCTATTCGATTTTGTTCTTCCCACACCGGTATGGACTTGTGGCGCATCACCTGTTTGTCAGGAAGTGCGCCTTCTCCTGCACTCTATTCCCTAGCGCATGTTTCCCATCGGCATCTGTTTTCATTCAGCCAATTCTCGCAATGTTTGTATGTTGACGGCACATTTTCCATGGTCGCAAAACCAGACAAGCATCTACTTTGTAGCGTTTTCGCGACACTTTATAATCCCTATGGACCGTGCCCTTATTTTCGCAAAGATAAAGCTTTTTTCCACTTTCTCAAGAGCGATTTGTTTTCATTTGCTCGTCCTTTTTCTTGCCCTTATCGGCTCCCCGTTTCCTCCGTTCCAAACCCGAGCAAATCCGCTCCGTGCGACATACTTTTCCCCCCCCGGCTTTTGGCCCAGAAATTCTGGCCCAGGCACAAGCGCGCCGCTAAAACAAAGAAGCATTGCGTAGGCTTTTTTAATGGTTTCTCTTCCGAAAGCCCCGACGGGAAGGGCCGGCCTTAATTAGGGGCTTCCCCATAACTTTGTTTTGAGGCCCCCTAAAAATCCGCCCAACACGGCCCCGCCAACGCCCACAGCGGCTTCTTTTTCAGCGTGCCCCTAATTATCACAACATTCAAAATTTAACTGCATTTGCTTTTTGCCTCGCCACTCTTGTATACTTTGCTTGAAAGGGAAGATACACTTACCGTTTTTTATGGGCCGTTCTTCCCATTCAAACTTCTTCAGCAATAGTTGAAAGACGTCGATTAGCAAAGGTTGCGTGCTGACTAGGTGGTGCAATATCGCGATAAATTTGGTGAGCATCCTCCTTTCGTACTAGGAGAGGGGGAGGGCTTGGTGGAGGGTCCAAAATGAGAGGGGTGTCTGCTGTTTCTGCTACAGGCTGTATCGAGTAGAGGTCGCAGGTCTTTCTCTGCTTCACGATTTTCCTCATGTTGACGAAACTATGTTGCCACGATTGTTCAGTAAGGGACGCGTCAAGCTCTGTGTTTAGCAAAAGAACACGAAGCAAAAGTGAATAAGGAGATGGCAATAAACAACAGGTGTGGCCTCACTCAATAATTGGCTGGACTGGTCGGCTGAGAGTCTCTAGAAAACTGTGGCCAGCCATCGCTGTGCGGCAGAAATGGCTCCAAAGCAACAAAGTGGCTGTCTTTAACTGGTGCTTGAAACTGACTGTTATTAGAAGTGTTTCCGTTTTACTTTTTATACTTTTTGCACATTTTAAATTGGCATTACTGGAGCTATTATCTATTCTGCAAGTAAAGCATGGCTGATCATAGACAGGCCCGAGTGACAGAGGGCGTCTTTCTATTCCGCTCGAACTGCCCTCAACCTCATCATTATCTTGTCATGAATCCTTCGAATGAACATCCAGATGAAAAGACTCTAAAGTTAAGCACATCTCGCCCCCTCGACCACTAAATCACCATCACGTCTTCCCGATTACTTTTTGGTGAACTCGGTGCCAGGGAGGTGGAACTGAAAAGACTGTGAGCCCGTCACCCATCATTTATGGAACCCCAATGCGATGTGATGTAACGGTCTTTTTGGGTGTGGCAGGCGCCAGGCTCCTCATTTTTAATAAGATCTTCAGTCCTACCAAACAACAGATTTGACAAGAAGAGTACGTACAAGGTCTCAAGGTCCTGTACATCAATGTTTCCCTCAAAGACCTCGACGTTGACAGAAGTGATTTTCGAGGCCCACTTTGGCGCACAGAAGTCCCTTCCCCATGGCGGGAGCCAAAATAGTGCACGGCAAGGGCGGGAGCCAAACCTACCTCTCACGAAGGATGGGTCCCTCTTTCTTCTTCTTTTTTTTTCTTCTTTTTTTTTTCTTCTTTTTTTTCAGGCTCTGCGTATGCTGCATGTTCATCGCGCTGACTTGACCTGCAGATGGCATCGAGGACGGTCAACACACCATTATCCAGTATGGAACCTCGATAAGAACCACCTCTATATTCAACTAAGATCGTAAAGTATGGAATGCAAAGATAGAACCGCTTCAAGCAAGGAGTGATATTCTCCGCTCTCAGCCTCAGACATCCCTGTAGGCAGAGAGCTCAGAACGTGCGATAAGAAAGCATCGAAAGTAACCTTGCAGCATAGCTTTTGTGAATGTGACAAGAGCCACATTATGTAGTTCCCATCACACGACTCATATGCTTCCTTCTTTGCCTCTGTGGCCAACTGAAAAGTCAAAAACAACAGGCTGGAATGCGACCAACAGACAAGCAGTTGATCACTGGCATGCATCCATGGGGCCAAAATCAAACTTTAATGGGGAAGAAATAATCGAGGTACTCTAGGCGATCGAGATGTCGAGGTGCTAAAAAGAAAAAAGAAAAAAAAAGTATGGCAGCTGAGGTGGAATAGGCTTATCGAGACCGTTTATGGTCCATCCAACAGAGACAAAGCATATGCATGGTTGAAGAACGCACCGTATCAGAGGTAGAACCTTGCATCGAAACCAGGCGGGCGTAGTATGCAATTATCTCAGCTGCGTCTTGCCCCCTGCTTTGCGAATTGGGTCCCTGTTTGCGAAGCAAATTGTTTCCTTGTCGGGATCTATAAATGTTTCACTTACGCCACTCCGTGGAGATGCGGTCAATATGTCTTGACTTGCTACTCACAGATCCCCTTGGGATGTACCAAAAGACACCTTCTAGACTTGTATCTCCAGTGATTGACGGGGGCCACGGCCAAATGACTCCAGTCGTAGAAACTTTCTCGATCCCCAGCCAACGAGTACCATCCAATAATAAAGTATTTGGGCGCATTTGTGGACATCCGGGCTAGCCAGGCACGCCCCTTTTTAAGATCTTGTACGGAGTACCATCTGCACCCCTGTTCACCGAGCTGTTGTGCAAGTACTCCGTACACTGCATGTGCATCGGAGTTGCATGCGCGCCACTATCCCCTCTCCGCTTGAGCCCGTGTCTGCAAGTACGATGTACATGTTGTGAATTTTCGTCGGATTCTTTTCGTTTACCTCTCTGGCCAAGCAAAATTGGCGTTCCTTTTAAAAACGCATGGCAGCGGAGAGCATATGTACTCCGTGGAGGCGGGCGCTAACTTCGGGAGGAGTCTTCGCGGCAAGGTCGAGACAAGCCGCTGGTAGCGTTCGGGTAGCATGCGGATAGAGACCTCATAGACACATGTATTTTCACCGGCATTCCCCAGAAAAGAAGGCTTTGAAATTTTGATATTCTCTATGTGTAGTCACAGCATTTCACAGGGGTTCATCCCGAATGGTGCAGGGTAGGATGGCGTATTACCAAGAAGGCTATCGGGAGATGGACTCCACGCATCAAGGCAAGGTGATATTGCACATATCGTACGGAGTATTACTCCGTATTGTATCAGGAATCAGGTACGGCAGGATGGCAAAGTCTGAGGCAAGAAGGTAGCTCGTTTATTAAACCCTAGAGAAGGCAACAGCGATATCTTGAAGGCGACTGGAGGGCTGAGGAGGAAGTTGCGATGAAAGTGGTGTGGGTGGGCTGTACGGAGTATTTGCGGGTCGTCAAGTGGGTCAATATGGGGCTCTCTACTCCGTACCCCTGTCTACGCTCCTGGACTTCCTCTCCCACACCATAAACAACCACCAAATGTTGTGTGGTACAATGGTAAGCTTTCGACGTCTTTGCATATTGCTCTGCTGGATCGCATCGTGATAATACAATATCTGTCCTGGGAGACGGGGATTTGACTCCTTACCTCAGGTGGAAAGGACACGAAGTGGTGGAAAAGGGAAGAGCCACCGTGGCAGTGGGAATGAGAATTTGAAAAGGAAGGAGCGAGAGCCGTTGAAGGTAAGGGGCACCCATAGAGGACAGGAAAAAGAAAGCATATGCAAGAGAATGTACTTTGTTACTTTGCGACGACTCACGGTCGGGTACGCACCCACAATCTCCCACGCGCACCCATGGCTTTCTGAATAGTATTTTTTCCTGTCTGTTGTTGCCTCCTCACTTCTCTCCGTCCAATCCCCAGCCTCTGTTTCTGTTGCCCCGCAGATACTGGCTCCCATCGTACCTTCTCCTCGTGATTTATTTGTTCTTCGTACCTGCCTCTAGACGTTATTCGCGCCTTCCTACGCATCAGCTTTGCGAGTCTCCTTTTCACTTCGGCTCTTCTTGCCCTCTCTCCTTTCTTTTCTTTTCCTCTTATTCTTCTCTCCTTTGTTGCCATCTTCACACTTCCCTACCTGCGCATTTGCGTCAAACTTTGTCTCTCCTTCGTTACACTCGTCCAACACATATAACAAGAGTCTTGTCCCCGTCTCATTTAGGTTTGCCCATTCTTGTTTCTCACCTTGCAGTTTCTCTCCAGGTTCAGTTTTTCATCGACCAGATTTTCTCCCACCTTCAGCCCTATCTTTGATCTGATCTTCCACTTTGAACACAGCACTAAGAGTAGTTCCACCGCGATCCACACGCCGGTCTTTCTTTACCGCGAACCGCTCTTGCCCCCCTTCACCGTTACTCTTTTCCCACTTTCACAAACTTGGTACTTCTCGCCGGAATCTCACGAGCCCAAGATCGCCGTATCGACTTATCGTACGGCTGCTCCATATCTTCGACTCTTCTCACCTCATCCCTTTGCCAATACCTCAAATGGGCCACTTCGCCTCCCCGTTGATCAACCCCAGGTTCGAGTTCGCGTACTTTTGCCTCACAACAACCGTGTCCATCCTTGCCAGACTCATTCTAGGACCAATCGTCGCTGTCCTTGTTTGCGTCCATCTTGTTCTCTCTTTCCTACGCGTTCGAATTCCGGATATCTCTTGGTCAAAAAACCTACCAGGCTTTTAAACCAGGATGAAGTCCAAGTCTTCTCACAGTTCTCGAATCGGTTCACACGCCACATCTCCCATTGAGTATGTTGGCATCTCCTGCATAGGTACAGATACGACAGCTTGCCATGCCATTAGCATTAGCTGACTCAATACGCCGACAGCCTGACAAACGTCATACGGCCTTCGCAACTCAAAGGAAGGAGGGTGGACAAAGTTGCCAGCACAATACAGCATCCACCTGGGACCTCGCACCTGCCAGGTCTACCTTCGAGCCCTCAACTACACCCACCACAGTATCCATTACAGCAGCAAGCCGAGTTCCAGTCCTGCTACATCCATCTGCCAGCAGAACAAGTTTCCGAGCAGGAACAACTGCAACAGGCGTATCTCAGCCAACCCGGTCCACCTCCACCTTTGCAGCAGCAACAATATCACAATTACGAACACTCGCAACCACAGGTATCTTACCTTGGATACTATCAGCCTCAGCAGACAAACTTGGAGCCTTCACCGTCAGACAACCAGCCTTCATCACACATCCCGCAATTGCCGCCTCAAGGTCCGCAGCACCGGTATTCACAAGCCCAATCGCAGGACCAATGTCCTCCTCCTTCAATCTCTCAAACATTTCCACAAGACCAACCATCATGTCAGCCCCGCCAGCCCGAGCCGCCCACCAGACAGCCGGAGCCAGACGAGCAGGAATGCCTTAAGCCAGAGTGTCAGCAGCTCAGACTTCGCGTTCGGCTTCTCGAGCTAAAAGTTCAGGGGCAATGCATCCAAAGTATGCACCATCACCTACCAGTTCTTCAGCCTGAACAGCAACGGTCCAATTCATTAAACTCCTCAAGTCGTGATATAACTACGGGCTATGACGACCTAGATTACGACGACGACGACGACGTATCAGAGCAGCTCAGACTGGGTATGCAGAAAGAGTTACAGGCGCACATGGTACGCATGCAGATTCAAAACCAGTACCAGAGCCAAAACTCGATACCAATACACACGCCAGCGCCCCTGCCAGTCCCTCAACCAAGCCTCTTAACGCTACTGGCACCCACATATACCCCCGCACCACCACAAAGTCACGAAATCCAGCAGTCCACGCATATACCCACACAGATATCGGCACACATGCCAGTACCAATGGCAGAACCGGTCCCTATTCAAGTGCCAACGCCTTTGCCCTCGCAGCCATCCTCACAAGCACTTTCACAAGCATCGACACAGCTGCCATCGCAACCAGCCGTGCATACCTGCATGCAGTGCCCTCCACCTCTATCCACACCGACTCTCACGCCAGTGAGCACACCAATACCTCACCCTGGTCTCATGCAGATTCATATGCAGCTACCAGAACAGGTACCGTGATACACAGCCAGGTTTTGATTTAGATACGGGAGTCGGACATCGATGTATTCTGTTTATTTTTTGCAACGGCACCTGGTACTGTTTTGACTTGTTTTACTTTGGTTTATTTCTAAAATTATCTTACCTCAAATTTAATTTGATTTGATTTGGACTTGTAATCAAATCTGAAGATAGAATAGATCCTTAATGATCAAAGTTAGGTTTGATACTCCCTTGATAGAATTATTCAAGCGTTTGCAAACAGGTACAAGTAAAGACTGAAGAAGACACGTATTGAAAATAGATTCAACGAACTTATATCCTATACGAGTAAGTCACTAGCATAGCATATGTTCATCAATAAAAATCGTTTGTCGAGTTTGAGTGCTGCCGCCAACGGTAAAAGGGTCGTCCATACGTCGTATTATCACGTGTATTGGCACGTCGGTGGTGGAGGTTACAATATCAATTAATGCGTAGGTGTCCCCCTCGAGGAGCCTAATTGGACATGGAGTACTTGGGCTTTGGTGGTGTCTGCTGGCTAGACTGGCTCGAATGGGTACCCTCATTCAAATCAACAAAGCGATGCGGCCTCGTTTTGTTATGGGACAGAAGTAATGAAAATACTAGGGAAAAGTCGTTAGAGGTTTTGATAGATGGTATTATTCGCTCCTTAAATCTATCGACCCTGAGCTATACGCATAGGGAATGGAGTAGCAAATAGCAAAGGCTTCAAAGGTCGTTTATTTTCAGGGAGCATCAGTCAGCGATAAGAAAGCCGATAAGGAGTTTGGGTGCTGTGTCAATATCCAGTAGCTTTCCCCCGCCATATGGAACTGGTGTGGGTCTCGTTGCTAGGCCCAGCCAGTCGCGTTTCCAGTACTTGCGCCATCACCGTGGTTGCCTCTCGTCGCCTTCCTTTCTATTGACCTGGAAGCTCGACTCACCATGCTGCGCATTCCACGGCATTATACCGAGCTCAATCCGCCAGTGCACAACACACGCAACACCTTTTGCCTTTTGCTATTTGCCATCTGCCATCTGCCATCTGCCTTGTGATCCTGCGTGCACCTCTTCCGTTTACTTCCACCAATTCTTTCCAATCCTCCCCTCGGTAAGCTCTTGCTGTGATTGGCCCCGCGGCCTGTTGCATGTTGACAGAGAACTGACTCTTTTTGCCCGCCGTGGCGTTTCCCAGATCTCTGACTCTCTTCCAACCGTCTCTCTTTTTCTCGTCAACTCGACAGCCTTTCCTTTGGCACACCACAATCGTTTCGACCCTTTCCATACTCTCGACAACGACCCTCACCGACTGACCCTGTCCTTTGGACCCCGCGCTTGTCATTAGCAAGCAGCCTACGTCACGATCGACTCCCCTCAACCTCTCACAAACCACCTCTCCTCTGCACAAGCACAGACGATGTCTAGCATGGATGTTGACTCGGCGGGCGACGCCGCCAAGACCACCATTCCCGGTATGTACTGCCATTACGACAAAGCCCTGTTGAAGTTGTCTCCGACACCGCTTTTCTAATCACAGATCGGATGCTAACCCATTCTCAGTCGTCATTCGGCACCAGGGCAAGAAGTACGATGTCGACGTGGACGTCTCCGAACCCGGCGCCATCTTCAAATACCAAGTGTTCAGCCTGACGGGTGTCCAGCCCGAGAACCAGAAGATCCTCATCAAGGGCAAGCAGGTCAAGGATGATACGGAAATGTCAACACTCGGCCTCAAGCCGGCCCAGGCCATCATGGTCCTCGGCCAACCCGGCGCCGCGCCGACGCGTTTCGAAGCACCCAAGGAGAAGCCCCGCTTCGTCGAGGACTTTGACAGCAACGATGCCGCCCTCCAGGGCGACACCCCCGGCGGTTTGACCAACCTGGGCAACACCTGCTACCTCAACGCATCCCTGCAGGCAATGCGCTCGATCCCCGAGCTACAGGACTCGCTGGTCAACCGGTTCCAGGGCGACGCCACTAACACTTCGCCGACCCTGGCCCGCCACCTGCGCGAGGTCTACTCCCGCATGTCCACCTCGAACGGCGCCTACGTTCCCCAGTTCTTCCTCAACACGCTGCGCACCCTGAACCCCCGCTTCGCCGAGCGCTCCCGGACGGGCCAGGGCTACGCGCAGCAGGACGCCGAAGAAGCCTGGACATTCATCATGGACAACCTGCGGCGGACGCTGTTTGTCAAGGACGAGCCCAAGGCACTGCCGCCGGCAAAGGAGGGCGAGGGTTCGGCAGCTGCTGCCTCTAGCAGTACGGCAACAACGATTGAGTCGGTTCCTGAGGAGGGCGCAAGCAGCTCTTCCTCGGTGAGCATCGTCAAGCGCTACCTGGCGGGTGAGGCACAAAAGACACTTGTGTGCGACGAGCCCGAAGGCCGTACAGAGGCTGAGTCGGCACCTACAAACGAGACGTTCCTGAGCTTGCCGTGCCACATTAGCATCTCCATCAACCACCTGCGCGACGGTCTGCTGGCCGGCCTCACCGAGAAGATTGAGAAGCACTCGGAGGTGCTGGGCCGCGATGCGACCTACACGTCGACACTCAAGATTTCGCGGCTGCCCAAGTACCTGACCGTGCACTTTGTGCGGTTCTACTGGAAGCGCGATATCCAGAAGAAGGCCAAGATTATGCGCAAGGTTACATTCCCGCACGAGCTGGACATTTCTGAGATGTGCACGGACGAGCTGCGGGCCAAGCTGGTGCCTGTGCGCGAGAAGGTGCGCGATGTCCGCAAGGAGGTCGAGGAGATTGAGCGCACCAATAAGAAACGGAAGCGTCGCCTGTCCATGGAGAAGAAGGCCGAGGCCGCCGCCGCCCGCTTTGGCTCTGCCCCGGCCGGTGGTTCCTCCTCTTCGACTACGGAGGCCAAGCCTGACGACAAGAAGGAGAGCAAGGACAAGAAGGAGAGCAAGGACAAGAAGGAGGGTGACGCCGATGCCGAGGACGTCGAGTACAAGACGGACGCCCAGATTGACGAGGAGAAGAAGGCCTCTCTCGAAAAGGCCAAGGAGGAGCTGTACCAGCTGGTGCGCCCGCGCCTCGAGGAGGACCGCTACGCCAACCACACAGGTCTCTACGAGCTGCGTGCCGTCGTCACGCACCAGGGCGCCGGTGCCGACAGCGGTCACTACACGGCCTTTGTCAAGAAGGGCTCCATTGTGAACCCCAAGACGGGCAAGAAGACTGAGGAGGACGGCAACTGGTGGTGGTTTAACGACGATACCGTGACGGAAGTGGGCAGCGAGCGCATTGACCAGCTGGCCGGTGGCGGCGAGTCGCACTCGGCACTGATTCTGCTCTATGGTTCTGTGCCGCTGCCGCTGCCCGAGAGCCGGGTGACGGAGCAGTTCTTTACGTCGTAGAGAGTGAGAGGGGGAAGATGAAAAGAAGCATAACGAATGGTGGAGCTGCGTGGGAGATGCGGCAAAAAGGGCCGACAAGAGATTTAGACAGGGCCACGGACGGCGTCCTTTTCAACAGCATAAAAGGACCATATCAGCAGTGTTATTTTACTCAACATGTCCCGCTCGTAGCGAAATTGTGACGTATGTATAATGTGAACGCCTTTCTCACTCCCAAGCATCATGCTGGCAGTCGGTTAAAGGCGCAGACGTATGGCGTCTCAAAAGTGTGCAACAAAACCAACAGGTACAAACAAGCAACGAGAATTGTCCCCACAGACTGCCAGACCGCAGCTCACCCCCATTGTCCCCGATTCTGATTCTCAAGCATGCTATAAAAGTCGATCCACCCTCTCGGGACCGGGACACTCATCTCAGGTCCGGCATTGCCCGGGCAGCCCGTGTTCCGCAGCACGTGGACTTTAGCAAGTTGGGCCACGTTCTAGCCCGCGAGAGAGCACCCATTGCTGCCCTGCCGTGTCTTTTTTACCGTCCATTTCTCACAGTTTCTGCTTTTCATCCGCCACTTTGAGATTAAAAGCCACCCAAGCCAACGCATCGGGCCGTTGTGATGTGGTCTTTCAGGCACTGGATTTTTGACAACAACAAAGACAAGCAAGCCCTTTTCACAGTTTGGCGGTGTGGCTCTCACCATCTCGTCTATCAAGTCTCACAAGATAAAAGCCCAAGGGGCACGCATAGCTAAAGAGGCGGGTAATCAATCTGCGAGCAGCTTTTCGCCGGCGTGGCACAGCCTTCCTCCCGCACGGCGTGAGTGGGTGGGACAGAAATCGTCTTTTTCAGAGAAGTGACAGACACGGTAAAGAGGTAAAAAGGAAAAGAAGAAACGTAACATGGAAACGTGGGATGGGAAAAAAACGTGTCGCGCACGGAAGACAGCCAGCACAGATTGTCATGGCACAATGCAGTCGATGTTGTACCGCAAGCCGTTTCGACTGCACGTGACACAGGTTTCCCAAGTCTCAATCTCCACAGTTTCACTCTGATGCATCTAGATGTTCATCCGCACCTCCTGAGAGCTTTTTCAGAAAGGAAAAGAATACATGTTTTGCGGCAGACACGTCTTTTTGCCGCCTGTCTTTTGCAGAGCGCAGATCCAAATAAAACTCCCGCTGCGCGCCCCAAACAATACGTTGCCGTGGTTTTCCCGTGTCTGGGCCTGAATGCCCTTGAGATTTGCACCGCCACAACGCCACACTACGCCCACACAACACTAAGCTTCTGTCTTCTGCCGCTTCTCCACGCCGTTCCACAAGGCCTTCACCGATCCCACTAGCAACCAAATCGCCGCCCTGGAACCCCTCTCTTTCACTCATTTCTTGGGCGTCTTGCCCCGCCATTTAGTGCAGGACGCTGGCTGCAGGGAGAGTAGACTTTCTCACCACCTAGATACTTCGTATTACTCCGTACTGAATACAGAGAGACACAGCTGTTGCCTGCTGTAATTGGCTGCTGCCTCTTCTGGAGGGGATACCCACCGCCTTCCTAATTCTCACTGGTACCCAATGGGCGGCGCTGGGCTGGCAAATTTTGCTGGCGCAGTTCCTCTTTTCTTTCTTTTTGTTTTCTTAGGGGAACAATTAAAAATAAATCAAAATAAACCCCAAAAATCGGTGAGCAGCTACTAAATTTTTCTCGTTGGCCAGGCCAGGCCCAAGAGGTCACTTCCGCCTTTGGCAGGCACGACCGCCATCACCGCCAGCCAAAGTACATTGCACAGGAAAGAACGATGCATACGTAGAATGTAAATAAAAAGATTAGATTTCGAAGAAACGGCCTTCACTTAAAATGTACACAAACACCCCAAACCAGATCTACACCAAGAATCGCATTTCTCCGGTTTGGCGACAACACGGACCATGACCGTTGCCCACCGAGACAGACACAAACAGCGGTGCGTCGTGCAAGCCACACAGCGCCGGTACCCCCCAAGCTAAGGCCTGGCCAAACCCAGCGACCACTACGAACGTACCCACCCCAGAATTCTACTTTCCCACCGAAAGGCTCCCACCTCCAAAAACACACCAGCGACCACACACAACCAAAAAAAAAGTTTGGGAATCAAAAGGGTCCCAACCTCGCTGCCCTCACCACACCTTGCCCGCGCCGTTTGCCTCGCCTGTCGAGTGCTCTCATCAGTCCCTTGTTGGTGCCCGCCGAGCATTCGGTCTTCAGCTTGTGGCCCTTCTGCGTTTGCGACCTGCAGTCGGCCTTTTCAACCCCCCCTCCTTGACCCTGTTGCTCGTCCGTGTCCCTCCCTTTCGCGCGACCACCGCCTTCGACGACACATTGGCCCCTCCGCCTTGCCCGCTCCCTCGAGCGTCTTTCTTCGTCACTCTCTTTCCTCCGCCTCTCTCGTCCATATCCGATATTCCGGTCGACGGTCCGGCACGCCGTGAACTCTCCCTGCCGGTCCTTTTCTCTTCTCGACAAAATCCTTCTCAACAAACCCGCCGCTCTCGAACCGGCCCTCTAGCAGCACGTCGCAACGCGCGACACAACCCTTCGACATGTCGTTGGCTTTGGAAAACGTCAAGAGCTGGATTGTCGCAACGCTCGATGCCGATGCCAATGTCCGCCAATCGGCCGAGGCCCAGCTGAAGGAGGTATGCCAACACCAGGACTTTCTTGCCCTTCTCAATTCTGGGGGACCACGTCGAGCTTTTGGCAGTCAATCTTTTGCTTAGGCCATCTCGACGGGCGCGTAGTCTTTGTGTCTATCTCGCAATTTGCTGACCCATGTCCTTTTTTCGACATTTATAGGCCGAGGCCCATGAAGGCTTCGTCGGCGTCCTTCTTACCATACTCGAGACCGAGCAGAGCCAGAATGTCCAGCTGTCTGGTACGAATACCCCCTCCTCCTCGCTTTGACACCATCTTCTTCTTTTCTTTTGTTTGCCACGCCTTTTTGTCCTCCGCATCCACGTGGTCCTGCTGTCAACCAGGGCGCAATGCGGTCCGATCGGCTTTTTCTTGTTTGTGTTTCTGTTTCTGGAGTCTCTGTTTCTAACGTCGATCCCTCATTACCCCACCAACAGCTGCCATCTACGTCAAGAACCGCGTGAACCGCGCATGGACATTTGTCGACGTCTACCCCGACGAGCGCCTCCTGACCGAAGACGAAAAGGCCCAGGTCCGCAACCGCCTCCTGCCCATCCTTGGCTCCGCATCCAGCATCGTGCGCCAGCAGCTCGTTCCCCTCCTCCAGCGCATCTTGCACTGGGACTACCCAGCAAGATGGCCGACCTACATGGAGTACACCATGCAGCTTCTGTCCACCAACAACGCACAGGGTGTTCTTGCCGGTATCCAGTGCTTGCTGTCCGTCTGCAGAACGTACCGCTTCAAGGCATCCGGCGGCGCCAGCCGCGACGAACTGACCAATATTGTCGAGGCTGCCTTCCCCCATCTTCTCAGCCTTTGCCAGCAGCTGCTTGAGTCCGACAGCGAAGAAGCCGGCGAGATGCTGCACTACGCCCTCAAGATCTACAAGCAGGCCGCCTGGCTCGATCTGCCACAGC
The DNA here is from genome assembly GCA_019925295.1 of Sporothrix pseudoabietina. NCBI lineage: Eukaryota > Fungi > Ascomycota > Sordariomycetes > Ophiostomatales > Ophiostomataceae > Sporothrix > Sporothrix pseudoabietina. The sequence continues at coordinate 2,308,189 of JADHKS010000001.1, read as the reverse complement.
GCCTCAAGACCGACAACCTCGCCTGGTGCACCGTCTTTTTGCGCACCGTTTCCAAGGACCCGCCGGCTTGCTCACTCGCTGACGAACCGGCCGACCGGGAGAAGCATCACTGGTGGAAGGCCAAGAAGTGGGCGTACTTCAACCTCAACCGTCTCTTCATGCGCCACGGCAACACATACTCCCTCTCCGCCGATGGCCGCGACCAGGTCGCCTTTGCCAGCGACTTCACCGCCAACGTCGCCCCCGAGATCCTCAAGATCTACCTACAGCAGATTGAGAAGTGGGTGGCCCAGCAGATCTGGCTTAGCCGTGTTTGCCTGTCCTACACCGTTGTCTTCCTCGAGGAGTGCATCCGCCCCAAGGAGATGTGGCCGCATCTGCAGCCCCACCTGCCTAACCTGCTCACACACTTGCTGTTCCCCCTGCTGTGTCTGTCTGAGGAGGATATTGCCACGTTCACCGACGAGCCCGATGAGTACCTGCACCGTAAGCTCAATTTTTACGAGGAAGTCTCGTCGCCCGACGTGTCGGCCACCAACTTCTTGGTGTGCCTGACCAAGACCCGCCGCAAGCAGGTCTTTGAGATTCTGCAGTTTGTCAACAACATTGTCAACACCTACGAGCAGGCCAGCCCCGAGGAGAAGAACTACGTGGCCAAGGATGGTGCCCTGCGCCTGATTGGCACTCTGGCCCCGATCCTGCTGGGCAAGAAGAGCCCCATTGCTGAGCAGGTCGAGATGTTCCTCGTCCGCTACGTCCTGCCCGACTTCTCCAGCGACAAGGGCATCCTGCGCGCCCGCGCCTGCGACACCATCGAAAAGTTTGAGGCCCTTGACTGGCGGGAGCCCGCCAACCTGTTCACTGTCTACCAGCGTATCATCGACTGCATGTCAGATAGCGAACTGCCCGTACGGATAACCGCTGCCCTCGCCCTCCAGCCCCTGATCCGCCACGACGCTATCCGCGACCACATGCGCGCCAACATTCCCACGATCATGAGCCAGCTGCTCAAGCTGGCCAACGAGGCCGATGTTGACGCTCTGGCCAACGTCATGGAGGACTTCGTCGAGGTGTTCTCCAAGGAGCTTACACCTTTTGCTGTTGCTCTCAGCGAGCAGCTGCGTGAGACCTACCTGCGCATTATCCGCGAACTGCTGGACCGTGCTAGCCGCCTTGACGACGATGCCGAGGCAAACGAGATTGTTGACGACAAGAGCATAACCGCCCTGGGTGTGCTGCAGACCATCGGTACCCTGATCCTGACCCTGGAGAACATGCCCGACGTGCTGCACCATATCGAGAGTGTCATCATGCCTGTCATCCGCGTCACTCTCCAGAACCGTTTGTACGATTTGTTCAACGAAGTCTTTGAGATTGTCGACAGCTGCACATTCTCCGCCAAGAGCATCTCGCCCGTCATGTGGGAGGCCTTCGACCTGTTCCACGTCACCTTTAACGGAGGTGCGGAGCTCTACCTCGAGGACATGCTTCCCGCTCTCGATAACTTTGTCCAGTTTGGTGCCGAGCACCTGCGCCAGAACCGCCCACGCATCGACTCCCTCTTCCAAATGGTCGAGGTGCTCTTCGCTGACCCCAAGGTCGGTGGCTCTGACCGCGTGTGCGCCTGCCGCCTGGCTGAGGCCATGATGGTCAGCCTGCCCGGCGCCATTGACGATGTCGTGTCGCGTTTCATCCGCCTGGCCCTTGCTGGTCTGTCTGGCGGCACGGTCGGCCCCGATGGCTCGGTTGTGCCCAGTGAGGCCTTCCTTGCTACCGGCGCCGCCACCTCGGTGCACCAGGTCAGCCCCCGCTCGTACCGCGTGCACCTGATGGAGATGATCATCAGTGCCATCTACTACAACCCGGTGCTCGCACTGGCAGAGCTGGAGGCCATTGGCTGGACGAACCGTTTCTTCACAATGTGGTTCGGCAACATGGACGTCTTCAGCCGTGTTCACGATAAGAAGCTGTGCATCTCGGCCATTGTGTCGCTGCTTTCGCTGCCACCCAGCAGCATCCCTGCCAGCGTCTCTGTTGGCTGGCCGCGTCTGCTCAAGGGCGTCGTTGCCATGTTCCGGACGCTTCCCAGCGCCATCAAGAGTGAGTTTTTTTTTTCTGGCATACGTGCACAATCTTCTGCTACAGTCCTTCCAAGATTTCATTGCTGACATTGCACTTTTCCAGACCGCGAGGAGGCACTCCAGGAGGACTTCCAGTTTGCTGGTGGCGGAGGTGATGATGAGTGGGACGATGCCGACGAGGGCTGGGTCGAGGAGGATGGTCCCGCTGACCCTACGGCCGAGACCAAGGACGAGAACACCGCCTACATCGAGTTCCTCAGCGAGGAGGCCCAAAAGATTGAGCGCCTGCGCAACCACGATGACTCCACTGACGAGCTTGGCGAGGAGAGCTTGCTGCTCGAGTCGTCTCTTGACAAGATTGAGCCTTATCAGCTCTTCCGCAACGCCGTCACACGTATGTCGCCCCTTCTTACCAGTTTTTCTTTCCCATTGACGCGAACACCTGCTAACCAAATCAGAACTTGAGCGGGAGCAGCCACAGTTCTACCAGGGCCTCATCAGCCATCTCTCTGCCGACGAACAGGGTGTTATGGAGTCTGTCTACGCCCAGGCCGACCGGGAAGCCCAGGCCGCACAGCTTCTGTTCAACGAGCAGCAGAAGCTGCTGGCTGAGAATGGCGGTGCGGCAGCTGTCACGCAGAGCTAGGTGCATCTTGCCTTGCCTCCCCTACACCCGGTCCAGAATCTCAATACCACGCCGAGCCAAGCTCATCCATAGACAATGGTGGGCACATGATAACATCTTGAATATGCGTTTGCACCTGGACATCCAACGCTCTTGAACGTTTTTGGTTCCTGGTGCCTCTTTTTGTGCCCCCTTTTTGACGGGAAATAGGACAGTAAGATATGGAAGAGACAGGCTGATTGGGGATTATCTCGGTTTACGATTGCAAACGATATCACCCTTTCTGACTTTTAGGCCTCACCCGCTGCCCAGGCTGGATTTTCCTACCTTATTCTGTGATACGATCACGATCCTCCTGTCATCTACCCCACCACATTTTCTCCCCCTTTTGTGCTGTCTGTTATGTCTTGGCTTCGCGAACCTGATTTTGCATGTTGTTATTGGCTGTTGGTAGTTGGTAGTTCTTCATGTTTCATGTTTACCTGCATTCTCTTTTTTCATACCTTGCACATTTTACCCCCTCTTTTCATCGGTCACATCACCCGCATTTGTTGCCTCTTTTGCCTCCTGTCTCTTGCTCCTTGCTGTCATCTGTCATCCTCCGTTTTGTTTGTCCCCCCCTTTCTGTCTTTTATAGCACCCTGGTTATCCACACTCAAAACCCAACCCCCCATACATATATATCCTCTCTTTTTATATAGCTATAGCAAGGTGTGTGTGAGAGAGAAAGAGAAAAAAAAAAGGATCCAGTGAGGGAAAAGGTAGGAAAAGGAAAGAGAAAAGTGACAGAAACTCAGGAAAAAAACAGATAAAAAAAGAAAATTCACAATACCACTTTATGAAAGAAGATACCCTCGCTCGACACTGTGCTTCCAAAAGGTCAACCCAAGTTGCGAGACAATTTGTTTCTATCTACAGCTTGCCTCACACATTGAGCTTGCAGTCACTGCAATGACCAATGCTATCTATATATAAAAGAGTTCAGGCACGGCACTTCTACAAAGGTAAAAGGAGTCACACATGGGCATGAACGATGCTTGTGTTGTAATCCGAATTGAAGGATTGCTATGTATTCTTTTGTGCAGCTGCAGCTAGCAGAGAGAAAGAGAGAAGTAACATCGAATTTTTTTTGGTAGAAGAAATATGTGAGATATGTAACAGGGAGGGCGGGAAATCGGTGGTATGGTTGTGGGCCAAGAAAAGTGTTCTACCGGCGTGCAGGAAAAGAACAGAGGAACAAAGGATGTGTAGCGAGAAGACAGAAACGGCCCAATTGTTTCGCTGACTTTCAGATGAGGGGTGGTGGTGAAATGTTTAGTCGAACTGGACGGCAATGTTAGTGCGTAGCTCCCTGAGACGAGACTTTTTGACGAGGGGGTGTATACGTACTGGTGTCAGGAAAGACTCGGCAACGAACCGAGCACGGGCGTTCAACTTTATAAAGGTCGTCAGTAACAATGCCCCAGATAATGGTTGAGTAGAGCATTCGGTGGCCACTCACAAACAGCTTCATCTCCGATATCTCCTTGTCCACCTCCTCCATAAACTGGATAATGAAATCCACCAGCTTGTGCTTCAGCATCTGCTCCGTGTGGAAGTTGGTAATCAAAAAGGAAATGTTGTAGCCGTCCACCGCCTTGCGCCGCAGAATAAAGAAATTCTCGGCACGCTGCGTCAAGAAGCGCGTAAACTTGTGCACCAGAATGTGCTCAATCTCGTCGGCCTGCTTGATCTTGATGCTCACGCGCACACTGTTGACACTCGCCTCGATGAGCACGCGCTCATTCTCGTTGCGCGACACGACCAGCGGGGTCAGCAGGACCTCGGGCGACGAGCCGGCCTCAATCTCGGGCACGTTGTGGCGCTCGGCGGTCTGGGATGCAAAGTCGCCGAGACAGAGGGCGACCGTCAGACTGCTGCGGACGGCCTGCAGGTAGGGGCGGAGGGATTGAGACTGTGGAGGGAGAGGGGCAAGTTAGTGAGGTGCAATGGCAGAAGGGTTATGTCGACCGTAAGATGTCTTCGTCAGCGAGCCGGCCTTCCATCAAGCTCCGAACGATGCCGTGAGCTCCGTTCCAGTCGGCCAGCACTCCGCCGGGACCATCACTCACCATTGTATCGGTAGTCTGGGGGGTTCAATTCGTGTCGGTAACGTAGCAGAAGGCACAGTAGCTGTATCTGGGATCGCTGGGGAGGAGACTGGGTGTCGTCCCGTCGATGATTGGAGTTGGTGATGTTGCGCGCTTTGGTGACGTCGCCTGGACGAGGGCCAAAGAAGGGGGCGGGGAGTGGGAATGTTCGTTGGGCAATTGGCTACCGGGCGCTGTCCCGCATAACCGCTTTCGTGATCTTGGCGTCACCCTGGTATTCCGAGAGGCCGTGGGAAGTGCGGCGTCTGTGGTTGTGGTATTACTTCGTCGTCGAGAGAGCTGTGTAGTCGTCGCAATTCCGGTTGCGGATGGGAATCAACGAGCCAGGCAGTCGTCGTCTAGGAGCTTATGGAGGGGGCAGGCGCGGCGGGCGGCGGGTTGCTCCAAGCCACATTCGCCAGCAAAGTGTCTCCGCTGGATTGCCCCCGCTGGATTGGCCGCCGTCTCCACTTATTGATGACACAGCACGTGACTCGACCTGCGAGGTGAAGTCAACTGTGGAATCCAAATGGTACATCTGGCTGTATGTGATTTACAAGTGTGATTATGTACCCTTTTCGAATCTTTCTCATGTCATGTCAACAGCAAGTACGAAATGTATGGCTAAATAAACTCACGACAAAAATAAAAATTTTCTATCTGCTTTTCAATTCAACTTTCAAGACGATACAGAAAATGGAAACAAGGCCAATTCTAATCAAGTGCCCAGAAGCAATGGAAATGGGTCACAGTTGTGCGCCCCACAAAAAGCTGCCTCGCGTCCCTTCCGTTTTGGGCAATTATACAATCGAACACCTTCATGTACCTGACACGAACCTGAAAAGATGCTCGTAAAACCGGCGCAGACGCAATGAACAAGGTGAGTGTTTTGATTTTGTAGAACAAAAGAAGACAAAATTCTCGCCTTGTCTGCCCAATTTTTTTTCGTTCGTCTCGCTAGACTGGAACGCCGAGGATCATGGAAGGGAGCTGGAAGACAGTGCACGCGAACTACCTGATCGTGCTTCTATGCTCATCGTTCCTTCCTCTTTTGCTTCAATCTCGCACCAGTTTCCCAACAAAATCATTTTCCACCCCAAAGAAATGAGACTATGGGCCTTTTACGAAAGAGAACAGACGTGCTGATTCGTGACCATGCATTGGTCGTTTACCTACAAATATAATTGTCTTGCTCTTCCCCCCCTTTTCATCTTCCCTTTTCAAACAGCATCACGACCTCCACCACCACCAACAGCAACAGCAACAACAGCAACAACAGCAACAACAGCAACAACAGCAACAACAGCAACAACAGCAATGAGCTTTTTCACCACAACCCGGCCGCAGGCCAACAACACGCACAACGCCCTAGAGGTTGCTTTCGGCAAAATAGCCGAAGCGGCAGAGAGAGCCGCCAAAGCGGCCGAGAGACAAGCTGGCGCTGCTAAGAGGATAGCCACCGCTCTCGAGAAAACCGTCGACCAGAAAACATTCACGTCGACATGGATTACACTCCTTGTGATCGGCCTGGTACTGCTGGTGGCGGGCTGGTACCTTACGAGGTACCACGGCAGCAAGCCGGCCACCACCTCACGTCCTGACTCTGCTGAGTCGAAACCCCAGCCTGATGCAGGACCTCAACCTGGGCAAGAAGATGTACCGGTGACCGCCCCTCCCAAAGCGCAGGCCTCCTCCAAACGGACAAAACCATAAGGTATGTGCATTTTTCTTACTTCTGTCCATTTTTTTGGTTTTTTGGTCTTTTGGACCCAGGACGATAGACTGGCACCTTTTCGTGGTGTCCTGGATGAGTACTTGCCCGTTTGCAAGGAAACCAAGACCAGTCTCTCTGTAGTCTCTCCTGGCTAGTGCCAGAAAGACAAGTACCACGCACGCACCTGCACTGGCAAGTTTCTCAACGTCTGGCGAAAAGTCCAAGCCGTCTTGCTCGCGGCCTCGCTTTCCTCGGTGCTGTCGTTTTTCCCCTTTCCATTGTCAAGCTCAGACAACAAAGATCTCCCGAATTGAACGTACTCGGATGCCACGCCCGAGGCAGACCCGTAGATGGCCGCAAGAGAGCGTATGTACACGGGAAGCAGCGTCTGGAGCATGTTGGCCGCAAAACGCCCAATTTCTTGGTCCTCGTGCAGTTGAACGAAAAAGGCGTCGCCAAAGGCTTCCCGCACCACGGGCTCGTGCAATGCCGTCGCCTGGGCCGGGTAGCGCAACGACTGGCTTGCGCATATCTGTGCCTGCGCCTGGCATTTGTGGGAGAGTATATCTTTCTTGGCGTCCAGCTTTCTAAAAAGCATATCCTTGTCCTTGTCCTTGTCCTTGTCCTTGTCCTTGTCCTTGTCCTTGTCCTTGTCCTTGTCCTTGTCCTTGTCGTCCTTGTCCCTGCCGCTAGCAATCAGCATCGAGCTCGCTTCATTGAGGATCTCAATCAGTAGCTCGGCTGTCTCGACATGGCCCTGTTCAGGGAGGAGGGCCACTGCCTTTCCCACAGAGTCCAGCGCATCAACGAGCTCTTTGGCACAGGTAAAGCCAAAATTTTTCGACACCTTTTCAGAATCTCCGTCGTTTCGAGATTTGTCCACGAGATACTCATAAAAGCCGGAAACGCTGTTCTGAATCGCCTGTAGCACCTCGCTTACTTCATTGTACGAGTTGCCCATAATCTTGTAGCTGTCGGGGCGGGGAGTTGGTGTTGAAATAGGCGCCGAAACCTGCATCTGGTCCGAGGACGAGGAATCGTCGACAATCGTATATTCGCTTGTATCGGACATGGTGTCGGGGAGGGAGTAATGCTTTATGTTGATCGTTGGATTGAGTATCCAGTGTCGGTGAATGGTCTTTCAGATGGGTATGAAGATGTAATGATTAGGAGAAGAGGGCGAGTTCAGAAAACACCGTGTTCGATTTTCTCAACTGATTGGTGACTGGTGTATTAAAGTACGTTGCTGAGTTAATGGCTGACATAGGTGGCGGATTCGATCAACTAATTGCACCGCGATCTTTTATGGTTGATGACTAGGAGTTGGAGGAATATGGCAAGATTGTACTAATGCGGTAGTCTATATATACACTCTAGTTGCTGTTCTGCATCGACTGGATCGCCGCCACGCTACCCGTACCGCGCATGTACGGCGCACTGGTTGCTGCCGTGCCGCCATTGACGTGCGCCGTCACAGCATCGGCCGCATTGCCCCAGCCACCACCACCGGGCGTCATCACGACCATGCGGTCACCAATTGCGGCATTGATTGAGTTCTTGGGTCCCAGGTTGATGACACGGTCCTCACCGTTAGGCAGCTTCTTAATAAACAGGTTGACACCAACGGCACCGTTCTGGCCGCCACGCATGCCATAGGGCGCGTGCACACGGCGGTCCGACAGGATGGCGGCCGACAGCGGCTGGCGGAACTCAATGTCACGAATACAGCCCTCGCCGCCCTTGAAAGCACCATCACCACCACTACCTTTACGCAGGCTAAACTCGCGCACCAGGCAGGGATAGCGACGCTCAAAGATTTCGGCGTCAGTGATGCGTGTGTTGGTCATGTGGACGTGAACACCGTCTGTACCGTTCCAACCCGGGCCAGCACCGGCGCCGCCGGCAATGGTCTCGTAGTAGCCGTAGCCGGGTGTGTACTTGCCGGTGTCAGCGTCGAGGCGCGAGCTCTTGCCAAACGTCAGGTTGTTCAGGCAGCCCTGGCTGGCGGCACAGACATCGAAGCAGCGCAGGATGACATCAGTGACACGCTGGGAGGTGACACAGTTGCCGCCGACGACAGCAGCCTCGGCACTGGGTGACAGAATGGTGCGCTGGGGCATGATGACATTGATGGGGGTCAAGCAGCCCTGGTTGAGCGGGATGTCCTCCTTGACGAGACAGCGGAGCACATAAATGATAGCCGAGTAGGTGACGGAGGTGGGGGCGTTGGTGCTGCCGTAGACCTCGGGACCGGTGCCGGTAAAGTCAAAGTCGGCCGTGCCGGCCTCGCCGTCAATGGTGATCTTGAGCTTGATCGGGCTGCCGTCGTCCATGAACTCGGTGGCCTCCATGGGCTTGCCGCCGAAGCGTGTGAACGTCTCCTTAAGCAGACGGCGGACGGCAATCTCAGCGTTCTCCTGGATGGCGCGCATGTAGAACAGCACGGTGTCGAGACCGTACTCCTTGACGAGCTGGCCAATGAGGTTAATGCCCTTCTGGTTGGCACCAGTCTGGGCACGCAGGTCTGCCAGGTTGTCTGACAGGTTTCGGGCACCGCTGCAGCCGGGGTACTGCGCCGGACGCACAAGCAGATGCTCGCGCATGGCCTCCTCGTTAAAGGCACCACCCTCGACAAGCTTTACGGACTCAATGGCGGCACCCTCCTGCCACAGCTCAGTGGAGTTGGGCGGCAGAGAGCCGGCAGAGATACCACCGATATCAGCGTGGTGGCCGCGAGAGGCGACGTAGAAAACAATCTTGCCGTTCTCAAAGAATGGAGTAATGACCGTGATGTCGGGCAAATGAGTACCGCCGCAGACTGCGCTGTTTAGTGACTGACAAGTAAAAGAAGAGAAGGGGAGTGTAGCTTACTAGGGTGGTTTGAGACAAGGACATCGCCCTCCTTGAGCTTGCCCTTCCAGTGCTCGTGCTGCCACAGAACAGCATACTGCATGCTGCCAAGATGCACGGGGACGTGGGGAGCATTGGCGACCAGCTTGCCGTCCTCGGAGAACAGAGCACAGGAGAAGTCGAGACGCTCCTTGATGTTGGTGCTGACACTCGTCTTCTGCAGCGTGCGGCCCATCTGCTCAGCAATACCCATGAAGCGGTGGCCAAACACGGACAGCTGCACAGGATCAAGGACAGGGCCACCAGCAGGGTTCTTCTGGCGCTGGCCAGAGACGTCAATGTCAATAACAACGTGCTCAGTCAGGGCAGTAGCCACGCCGTTGGGTGCAATGACAATGGTCTGGGTGTTGTCGATGATCATAGCCGGGCCGGCAACCTGCTCGCCCACCTGCAGCGAGGTCAACAAGTAAACAGGGGTTTGCTGCCAGCCGAGACCGCCCTCAAAGCAGACCTGCTTGGTCATCTGAACGGCCGAGGCCGAGGCAGGCTTGCGGGTAACACGCTCCATCTCCTGAGCGGCGACGGTGGCGCTGGCGCCGGCGTTGCTCTTGCCGACAGCACGGACACGGACATCACCGACAAAGACGTCGCGCGGCATGGTGAAGCCAAATTCTTGGCGATGGCGTTCAATAAACTTCTCGGCAAAAGACCAGTCGTCCTCGGCGCCGGCCGTCTGTGGGATCATGATGAGAGTGTCAGAGCCCTCGTAGTGCATGTGCAGGAAGAGCTCATACTCGGCGCGGGTGTCGTTGACGGCCAGGCCCTGGTCGAACAGCTCCGCCTCTGCCTTGGTGTGCAGCTCAGCAGCGGTGGCTTTGATGGACGGCAGGTTCTCCTCGCTAAAGACACAGGCCAGGGGTGCCTGCACGTCGGCGACAATGTCGGCAAGGGCCATGCCGTAGGCAGACAGAATAGAGCTGAAGCGGTGCAGCACTACACGGCTGATACCGAGAGCGGAGGCGATGGAGCAGGCATGCTGGCCACCGGCACCGCCAAAAACGGCCAGGTCATGGTGGGCGGCATCGTGGCCACGGGCCTCAGTGAGCGTGCGGATAGGGCGGCACATACTCTCGTTAGCAACGCGCAGGAAGCCCAGAGCCACCTCCTCGGCGGTCAGCTTGGCAGTGCCAACGGGCAGGCCGCTGTTGACCTCGGTCTTCATTTCCTCAAAGAGTGTGCGGGTAACCTCAACATCCAGAGGCTGGTCCTCGTTCTTGCCAAAGATCTTGGGGAAGTATTCAGGGACAAGGCGACCAAGGAAGAGGTTGGCATCTGTGACAGTCAGAGGGCCACCCTTGCGGTAACAGGCGGGACCAGGGTGGGCACCAGCACTCTCTGGGCCGACCTTGAAGAGGCCGTTGGACCAGAAAAGACGCGATCCACCACCGGCGGCAACGGTGTTGATGTCGAGTTGAGGTGTCTGCAGGGCGATGCCGGCTGTGGTCGTCTCGAAAATGTGCTCGTACGAACCAGCATACCGGGAAACGTCTAAAAAATGTAGTTAGCAGGCGGTAGTCGAGAAAACGCGCTGAGTTGGTGGAAGGAGGTCAACTCACCTGTCGACGTGCCGCCCATATCGAAGCCGATAATGGGCTTGGCAGACTTTGGGTCGTAAGAGGTCTGCGCATAGCCGACCACACCACCAGCCGGGCCTGAGAGAATGGCACGCAGGCCAGAGAACTTGCGGAAGCTGACGAGACCGCCGTCACTCTGCATAAAATCACAGCGGGTTGTCGAGGCGTCGTCGAGCTCGCCAACAAAGCCGCGACGGAAGTTGTCGAGGTACTTCTTGATGAGTGGTGTCAGGTAGGCGTCGGCAGTAGCAGACTGGCCACGCGGTACCATCTTGATCATAGGCTGCAGAAGCGAGCTGACGGACACGCTCATGCCAATCTCCTCGGCGATGCGGGCCACGGCCAGCTCGTGGTCGGGGAAGGTGTAGCTGTGCATGAAGCAGACACTCAGACTGCGGAAGCCCTCATTGTACAGGCCCTGGACGATTGTGCGAACGGCATCGAGGTCGGGCTTGGTCATGACGCGGACGACCTCCTTGGAGAGACCAACGACAAGAGCCGGGTCGCTGGAAGGGTCAATGACATTCTTCTCGGGGTCTTCGGTGAAACCCTCGAGGGTAACACGCTCGTCAATCTCAACGACTTTCTCGTAGAGGACACCGGGCTTGGCGACTGTCAGATCAAAGATATCGGGGCGGGCCTGGTTGCCGATGACGAGCAGGTCGCGGAAGCCCTTGGTGATGAGCAGTGCTGAGCGCTCACCCTTGCGCTCGAGCAGGGCGTTGGTGGCGACCGTGGTACCCATGCGGATGCTGGCAACAGACGAGACATCGATGGGCTGGCCACGGGGCACAGGCTGACCCAGTGCCTGCTCAAGCACGCGGCGAATACCTTCTGTGGGCGCATCGGGATAGTTCTGAGGGTCGACAGACAGAAGCTTGAGAACGATGTCGTCGGGACGGCCAGGTACGATGGCGTGGACGTCGGTAAACGTTCCACCACGGTCGATGGCGATCTGGATACCCTTGGTAGCCATTGTGAAGGATGTGAAAGGTGTTGATGTAATGTGAGGTGGGGTGGGGAGGATAGAAAGAAAAAAAGAAAGAGAAAGAGGACGAGGAGGTCCGGGTATCAAATACAAAAGAGCGGTAGTAGTGAGGGAGAAAAGAAAATAAGATAGGAGGATGAAGAAGCCGGAGATGTCGCCCACCAAGATCTCTTTTGAATCTCAAGATGTTCTTGATTTCCTGATTTGAGTTGACTTGAGATGCAGTCTGACACTTCTGAGCTCACCTGCCGGCAGTGTCTGTATTAATACGGGATTGATGCAGCTTGTGCGATGCCTTGTGTTTGTCTCCAACGGGCAGATCTGAGATACGGATAACAGCCCCTCCTCACACAGATTCACACACAAAGCTGTCTCTCATGGGTAAGAGATGCATTGTATTGACTCTGCCCCGCTGTGCAGGTCCGATGGCAGTCCGTCGGCGAGGGTCGCCGAGTCCACTTTCCTGAGCTTCTCCAAACCCTCAGGGTCGAGCCTGCGGGTTCTGCCATCACGTATTATGGAGACTTGTGAAAGGACAAAGACAGAGAGGCCAGGAGGGGCACCTTTGGGGGCCCAGCGACATTGCCTTTCGCGTCAAGCCAATCGCGTGGCAATGGTGTATGAGGTAGGCTTGCTGTCTGCCGGCGATGGTTATCGTTTATGAAAGAGAAGCCGTAAAGTGAGTGTGTGGAGATTGTCAGATCGGGTGCAGCTAGCCGCGCGCGGGCAAGGCCCACTGCCGTGTAAGTCGCGGGAAGCAGTGAGCCCGCGACCAGATCGCGCAGGCGTTAGCGTGCATTTTGATCGTTTTCTTTGACATGATAGGAGAGAGGCCCATCCTCTCTTCTCGTCTTCCTTTTTCTCTTTTTTGTGTGTCTTTATCTTACCACGGTCTGCATGCTGCCATGTGGTGTGCCATCAGGATCGCCTAAGACGGAAACGCTCTTGCTGTTCCATATGCGATAGCCTCCGTTGGAGAAGTCGCCACGCTGATAAGTGACATCCATAAGGCGTGACGGAGATGGATGTCGACAGTTGTTGGGAGAGGAGATTGGAGGAAGGGAGTTGAATTTGGAAAAGAAGAGGCGGGTGCAGAAGCAATTGGGAAACTGAGCTAGCGTCAGGGGCACTCAACGAGTCGCGAGGAAGGTGCATCTCACCTCGAGGAAGTCGCGACCTGCTAAGGAACGTCATGAGGAAGGCGCAAGTCACAGCATTCCCACGTGCATTTTCGCATCCAAAGGAGGAAACAACGGAACTGCTCCCATCTCACACAGTAGTCCAAAAGGTATTGCCATTGACTTTATTTGTAGATTTATTTCTAGATTTATTTCTCAAGGTATCTTGTGTCATTTGTCCTCCACCCACGCCGCCCCGCTACCGCAGCTTCAGCACACGCACAGCGTTCTCGCCCATGACCAGATCGTATCCGTCGTTGCCATCGGCATCCTTTTCTGTAGCAGCATCGCCCTCAGGAAAGACACCGCGTGCCGCATCACGGTTCAACGTCATGGCTGGGAAGGTCTTGCCGCCGTCGAGCGGTGCAAAGAAGGGGTGGTCCGTGCCAAACATGACACGGTCGACACCGCTCGCCTCGATCGCTGTGCGCAGGCCGACTTTGTCAAAGATTACGCCGTCCAAGTAGATGTTGTTGCGCAGCGCATGCCACAACGTTGTGCGGTCCGACGTCAGCTTACCCGCGGCCTCCCAGGTCTTGTCGTGCTCAATGCAAGCTTCAACGCGGCCGGCCAAGAAGGGCAGGCAGCCACCGCTGTGTGCGACGATAATTTGGAGCGTGGGGACGGCATCAAAGGCACCCGACAAAAACAGACGGGTCAGCGCAATGGTGGTCTCCATGGTGAAGCCGAGCGACAGGGGCAAGATCTGGCCGTAGTCGCCACCGCGGCTGCCCCAGACCGGGCCTGGTAGGCCATAGTTGGGGTGCAAGAAGATGGGCAGGTTGGCATTGGCCAGTGCGCGGTAGATGGGGATCAGGTTGGGGTCGTCGAGGCCGTCGCCGAGGCCGCCCGTGCCCATGACGATACCGCGGGCTTGTGGGAGGGTCTTGAGGCGGGCAATCTCGTCGAGAATAATGGACTCGCCGCCGCTCAGGGGCAGAGCGCCAAAGAAGAAGAGACGGTCGGCATGCGGCAGACAGATGTCGTTGGTAGCGTCGTTGATTTCGACAGCAATGCCTGCGGCCGTGTCGGCAGGCAAGAAGTCGAGCCACGGGTTGCCCAGAGACAGCACGGAAATGTCAATCTGGTGGTGGTCCATGAACGCGAGCTTTTCGGCGACGTCATAGTAGTGCGGGTGCAAGATACGGCCTGGCGGTATCTTGGACTGGGCGGCAGCATCGGCGCCAGCCTTGCTGGTATTTTGCGGTGGCCGATTGCAGAGACACAGCTGGCCCGTGGGTGCAAAAGGCCGCACATATGGGATGTCGGAGCGCTTCTTGAGGAGGTCAATGTACGCCGTTGGATAGAGGTGGCTGTGGACATCGACGACCAGCTTGCGGCCAGCACGAGCGGCCATCTTGAAGATATGTGTTGTTTGTGAGGAGGAGGTTGTATTGGCAATTTCTGCTCCTTGTCAAGGCAAAATGCTTGTGAAATTGAAACAGACAAGTTTTGTAGAAATATTTGGGTAATGCGAAGAAGCCGTGATGTGTAAAGTTGTGTTTTGATCAGATGCGAAGATGTGTTTGAAAATCAAAGACGGAGACCGGCTGTCAAGAAATCCGAGCTCGCCTTATTCAAGTATCAGCTCCGGGCTACGGAGAGAGCTTCAAGCCGGCACAATGACGCAAGATCGAGCTAGAAGATACAAAGCACAAAAACAGAAAGAAATCAGATAGATTGAGTGCGAGAAAGAGGACCCTGTCGAAAGCCAACGATAAAGAAAAGAGCACTAATAAGCAATACGACTGTACACTAAATCGAGGCCGGTACTTTCCCCGCCGTTGAAGCTACGGCCCGTGTTAGTGATGCGGCATGTAAACAAGCGGCAGAAGCGGCTTGACTGCGGCCTTGCACCACAAAACCCCGCTGCAACCACACAGCAAATCGATATGCGGCCGTCACCGATGCGGCCCAGATTGGATATGACTTATTTCTGTCATTTGGCTTTGCCATTTGTCTATGAGAATAATGTCGGGCAGAATGCTGGCCGCTCCGTCGACCAGGGGCCATTCCGAATCCACAAACGCGCCATCCACGCCACGCTTCCACGCATCCACGCTTCCAGCCTCCTGGTTCTGGGTCGCCTTATTCGCCCCATAGTTCATCTTGGAAGAAATAGACTGCCTGCCGGACAAGGATGATCTGCCTTATATGAGTGTGCGGAGGACCGGCCTGTCTCCGGGAACATATCACGACAATTGATTCTCGACGGAGGCAAAACAAGACAACGAACTAAACACGGAAGCCAACATACCACAAAGGAAACCAGATCCGCCAGAGACGCAACAATCTACAAAAAAACATAAAACATTATCGTCCTGCCTTGCATCGACTGATCGTCTTAACGAAAAACCCGCCATGTCTCCTTCGTGCTTTTCCTCCATCTCGGGTTCTTTCCGATCCATTTTCTCGTCCTCCTCGAAATCAAAAGAGTCAACCCAGCCAGCATCTACACAGGCAACACAAAAGGGACAGACCCTTGCCAAATCTTCATCGCCCTCCACCTCCGCGACACCTGGCTCTAGCTCGCCCAAGATGCCTCACTCTGTCTCCTCAAATGACGGCGATGCTGCCTCTACACCACCCTTCCATATTGCTATTATCGGCGCAGGCATTGGCGGCCTGACATTTGCCATTGGCTGCCGCAAGAACAATGTCTCCTACACGCTCTATGAGTCGGCCGCCAAGTACAGCACCGTCGGCGCCGGTGTCGGTCTCGGCCCTAACGCGCTCAATGCGCTCAACATGATCGACCCCAAGCTCCGCACCATGTACGACGGCATCTCGTCGGGCAACCTGACACCCAACAAAGACCACGTCATGTTTGACGCTCTGTACGCGGAGCCCAACTTTGGCGAGGACCGCGGTTGGCAGCCCGCGCCGTTTGGTGCCACGTCGTACGACCGGACGAGCGCCCACCGCGTGGACCTGCTCAACATCCTGACGAGTATGATCCCGCCGGAGACAGTGCGGTTCAACAAGCGGGTCAAGAATATTGTGCAAGGCGGCCCTGGAGAGAAGGTCAGCATTACCTTTGAAGATGGCGAGACGGTCACAGCCGATGCCGTTATTGGCAGCGACGGCGCCAAAGGCCCGACACGCGGCTTTGTCCTGGGTGACCGCTGGCCCGAAGAGGTCAAGGCCACCTACAGCGGCAAGTACGTCTACCGGTCCATCATCCCCATGGCCGACGCCCTCCAGATCCTGGGCCACCACGCCGGCGATGCCGAGTCCTTCTTGGGCAAAGACGTCAACTTTATCACGTTCCCCATCTCCCGCGGCGCCTTCTGCAATTTGGTCGCCTTCAAGTTTACCCGCGGCCAGCCCTGGACACACGACCAGTGGACCAAGCGCGTGACCAAAGAGCAAATGCTGGCCGACTTTGACGACTTGAACGTCGACAAGCGCCTCGTCAAGCTTTTGGATTGGGCCGACCCCTTGCAGTGGTCGCTCCACCACCACATGAACACGCCCATCTACTACAAGGACCGCATCTGCCTTCTGGGCGACTCGGCCCATGCCACAACGCCGCACCAGGCCTCGGGTGCCGGCCAGTGCATCGAGGATGCTCTGGTCTTGTCGCACATTCTGGGCCAGCTCAAGAGCCCTGCTGCCCTGACAAAGGCGTTTGACGTCTACGACAGCATCCGCCGGCCTCGCGGCCAAAAGGTCGTCAAGACGAGCCAAGAGGCTGGCGAGCTGTACTCGTTCAACCACCACGAGTGCGGCGATGATATGAACAAAATTGTCGCCAACTTCCGTGAGCGGTTCTTGTGGATCTGGGAGCATGACTTACAGGGAGACCTGGCAAAGGCCGACGAGCTGTTGGCGGCCGCAATGGCGGTGTCAAGCAAGTAAACATTGTTTGCGGAGGAGAAGGTGAGGGTGACGGCGAAGAAGAAGAAGGACTGTGTTTGATATCAGGTAGTACATCCGTTGTGGTAATATTTTCTTGTCTTGTAAATACTGTAGCTTTTTGGTCTTTTTAATCAAAACGATAAAGATAAATACGTTTAAGGTATAACGTCTCGCTCGTGAATGCAGTTGGGCATTTGTCGTGAGAAATAGGGGCATAGGGAAATGGTGCAATTTCCAACATTTTCTTAGATATTTGACAAACAAAGACCTACGACATGATTAGAGGAGGCGACGTTTGATGTGTCCATTATAACCGGGATTACTGCAGTCCGTAAAGAGACGATAAACGTAAAAATAGATAAAAGGATGTAG
The DNA here is from genome assembly GCA_019925295.1 of Sporothrix pseudoabietina. Taxonomy (NCBI): domain Eukaryota; kingdom Fungi; phylum Ascomycota; class Sordariomycetes; order Ophiostomatales; family Ophiostomataceae; genus Sporothrix; species Sporothrix pseudoabietina. The sequence continues at coordinate 2,290,757 of JADHKS010000001.1, read as the reverse complement.
ACGATGTGTCAGATACGCAACAATAGCAAAGAGAGTGTCAAATTAACAATCACAGAACCCCGAGCTCCAAGCAAAATGCAAAAAAGACCCCGCACAGACAGTAGACTGTCTTACACACTCATCGTGAAATCGTGCTCGATGCTGGGTGTGACGCTGGCAATAAACTGTAGTGGAACGTTAGACGGGTTCGACAATAGGGATAGTGGGCACACGGATGCACAGATGCACGCATGCACAGATGCACGCATGCACAAAAAAGAGAGTTGCTTACCTTCAAAAACACCACCAGGTATTGGTCCACCCGGATTGCCACTTCGCCGTCGTCCAGATCAGCCTGGACCTCTTCCCACTCGTCTGACGAGCCAGCGCCGCCTTCAGCCTTACTGCCGCCGCCGCTACCAATGTCGAGGTTCTTTGTGCCGTCAACCAGACCCTCGAGACCCGATAGACCGTTGCCTGCCGACGACGGACCGGCTAGCTTCTCACGCCGCCGCTTCAGGGCACCATCAGCGCGGTCCAGCAGGACCTTCATGACGGGTGCGTGCTTGCAGGGGTGGACACTGGCCATCTTGGTGCTGTGGGCGAAGAAGGGGAAATCCTCGAGAGTCACAGTCTTGTCCTTGTAGTCGCCAACAATGTCGTCCATCATGAGGTGCGGCGGCAGCGGCTGTCCGCTGGGAAGGTAGCCCGAGAGGTAGAGGCGGGGTGTCCGGTAGTATGGCGAGTACATAATGTACATTGTGTATGAGCGGTTGCCACTGAGCATGGTTAGTAGTGTGACTTGAAAGTCGAAATAAGGGGTGCGGTCTGTCACTCACTTCTTGGGATCTGTAGCCTCCGGGATGATAGCCTCATCGTCGTCTTCCTCCTCCATATCGGGAATGTCGTCGTCGTCTTCGTCGTCGTCATCTTGCTGGGCAGCCGTGGTCTGTGATGGCTTGCCGGAGCTAGCACCGGCGCCGGCAGCCTTCTGTGCATCTCCGCCACCGCCGCCTGTCCGCAGCCAGCCATCCTCATCGTCGTCCTTGTTGCCCTTGCCCTCGACAACATCGTCGAATCCGCTGACGGCACCGGCAAACGTTTCGTCCAGCCGCCGGTGGCAGGGCACGTTGCGCGTCACCAGAAACTGCTTGCCCGGCGGCAAGTTGGGCGAGCGGCGGTTGGTGGGCTCGGCATCGGCCCACGACCAGGTAGGGAACTTGAAGACAAGGTAGTCGCCGGCCGCGACAAACTCTTCCGGTGTGATCTCGCCGGTCTTGCGGAAAGTCGAGGTATGCTTGGCGGGCGTGTAGCGGTCGCGCAGCGTGTTGACGGTGGAGTAGAGGATATTCATTGTGTCGGTTTGTCGTCGGAGACGAAGAAAAGGGATATAATGGAAGCGGAGTTGTTGGATGATCTATCGGTGGTCAGGAACCCAAGTCGGTGTCGAGAATGTCGAATCTGAGCCTGATATGATGACTCTTTGCCGCTTTGCCGATCTCGCTCGTCGAGACGTTGATAACGAGCGTGTGTTGTCCTGTGCCCTCGTGGCTCTTTGCTACAATGGAAAGACTCGAAAGTGAAGAAAGTAACAGAATGCGGATGTAATAAGACCAAGGTAGCGAAGTGGTCAAATGGACAAAAAGGATGGCGAAAGAAGAGAAAGTGAAGAAAGTGAAGAAAGTGAAGGAAGGAACTGGAGGTAAGAGCGAATGGGAGATGCTCCAGGCAGAAGGGACGTAGTTTAGCGCCCCGGTGTGGTGCCTGTCGGCCTGGCCAGGCTGCTGGTTTCAGAGCATCTATCCCCCAAAAGGGGACGAGGCGCGCGCACCGCATCACATGGCGGGGTTCACGGGGGCGCACGGCACTGGCCTGGCCTGTTGGATAAGCTTGCCCCTAATCGCCTTAAAACCCCGCCAAAGAGAGGCAACGACAGCTCAAAGCGGGTCCACTTAAAGCTCTTATCGGCAGCCACGTGATCTTGTCTGTTAGACGGGAAAATAACGTCATAAGACAGCAATTTGTCACGACACCATCTGCCGAACTGCCGTATTATGCTCACGTTACGTACGGACGAGTTTATGTATGCTTGTTCAAGATGGTCGATAGATGCATAAATTATTTCTGTTATTGTATTAAGTTCGTCGCTAATTTTATTGCGTAAATGCTATTTGATACCCGTAAAAAATGCTCCGTAATGAAAACAACGAAAAGTAAAAGGAAAAGCAAAGTAGAGGGGGGGGGAGAAGAAGAATGACAAAACGAGTGCAACAAGGCAGTTCAAGGCTGCTGCACAATACCGTGAAAATAAACGCTGTTCGAACTTTGATGGGGTATCATCATCTCCACCCAATCCTCGGCCATATAAAATTCCCGCCCGTGAATTCCCAGAAACAAAAACGCCGCCGCTCAGTTTCGAGCTCATTGAATAAAGAGAGAGAGAGAGAGAGAGAAGAGAGTAGGGGTAACCCGTGTGGCCTCATGAGCGGGAAAAGAGAATAGGGAATCAAAACTGCAGGGCCGAGCTGTTGTAGGGAACAGAAGAGTTGGTTCCCTAGCGAGGCACCTGCTCCATCTCCTGGCATGGCGGCAAGTCGAGCGTCTTGCAGTATTGCAAGAACGCTGGGTTGATCTTGTAAAAGCTCTTGGTGGAGTCGTGGTTGCAGCAAGGGGAGTGGCGGAGCGGCAGCAGCCAGTCGATGGGATTGGAGCCCATGACAGAGACCCAGTTGCCGCTCGTGCCCAGGTCCCAGACGTGCATGCCCTTTTGTACAGGAATAATGGCAAAGGAGCGGTAGGCCAGCAGATCGCGGGCATCCAAAGCATCACGGGCCCGGCGGCGCGCGGCACGGGCTTCGCGGTTGACCTTGAACGGGTCGGGCTCCTCGCCAGCTGTTCCAACAGTGCCGGTGCCAGCCGCATTGACGTGTGTAAACGACGGCTCCGTCGTGGCCTGCGTCTTAGGCAGCACCACGCCGCCCGTCTGTGGAGAGTGGTACGTCAGGCCATACCGGAGCAGCTCTGGATCCTTGGGGAGCGGGTAGGTGACGACGTTGTAGCGCCCCACAACGGGTTCGGAGCCTTGCTGGATGCGCACGGCCATCATCTTGACCCGGTCCTTGAGTTGGTGGCTTTCAACTGTCGTGAGATTCCTCAGCACAAAGTTGAAACACGTTATAAACATGGCAAAGGAAAACAGGCCGAGCACGGCAGACAGAGCCAGCGCGGCAATCGTACGGCCATCGGAGCCGAGATCCCGCTTCTTTCTCTCCGACAACGCAGAGGCGCACGTCCCGATAGTCAGTGCACAGAGCAGCGTTGCGTAGAATGTAAACTGGAAGAAAAATTTGAAGGCTAAAGAGGTCAGTAAGTGCCTTTCACGTATCGGTGCATTTGTGGTCTCACTCACTCGTCTCTGACACGATGCCGCCAACCCAGGGACAAAAGTGATCCATCTTCCGGACACAGCGGCCAATTTCTGAACAGTGGTGGGCACGGTCCGGCTTCCATGTCCCACATGGGCTGCACCAAATGGGCCGTCCGTCTGCCGTGCATTCGAAAATGTCTCTCGTATAGAAATTCTCGAGGCCGGGGCTGTCCGGGTCGAGGCGGGGGTCGCGGCCGGCTGGCGCATTGGTTCCCTCATAGCTCGAGCCGATGCCACCGCCATTTGTTGCTGTGTTTTCGTTTGCGCCGTTTGTGCGGCCCGCTTCGAGGTCAATGTTGTCGTTGTCGCTCCCCAGAGCTGCAGCCTTGTGGTTGGCCATCCCATTGTTTCCATTCTGGTTGCTGGCGGCGTTGGCCCGCTTGCCGCCGAAACTGGCACGAAGGTCAGCCCAGGCCGCAGCCATGTCGCCGCGGGCGCGTGGCGCAACATTTGCGGCAGAGGCAGCGGCGGCTCTGCGTTTGATGTTATAAAAGTCGCGGGCAGATTCAGAGCCCAACGCGACGACACCCGGGTTGGTTTGGATTGTGATAAAGAGACGGATGTAGGTAAGCACCATGAGTGCTGCAATGATGGAGTAGGTGACGACGAGGCCGATGGCGATGTCGCGCTTATCGAATAGGCTGTAGTATTGCTTCACTAGAAAAGAGAGACATGGAGTTAGCAAAAGAGCACGGAAGGGAGACGAAGAGGGGGCGCAAGCTGGGAGCCAACGCACTGAGGACGTAGTCAGCGACGGCGTAGAGCACGTAGGCAACGCTGAGGGCAAGAAAGCCCGGGATAACCAAGGCCATCACGCGCATAGTCGGGTTGATGCTGTAGACATGGGTACTGCCACCGGCGCCATCGGCGCCTTTCGGCCCTGGTGGCATGGTCATCGAGGAGGGTCCTGCTCTTGGCAGGTGGTGGTGCCGTCTTTGGCTTAGGTTCGTAGGGAAAGTTCGGTCGCGCGTCGAGAGAAGAAGACGCTGAGATGCCACTGGCTGGTCGCTAAAGGATGACGAGAGGAGAACAGCACAGAGTACAAAAAAGAGCGAGCTGCGAGAGATGGCGAGGGTTAAATGCGGTAGGAAAGTCGATGCTCGACAGGTTGCGACACGTGCGCGCGCGCGGAAAACGTCCAAGGGGGCCGACGGTACAGGCTACGCTGCGAGAACTGTCGCCTGTGTCGCGAGTCGCAGCATGGTGTCTCGTCGCCGAGGTTAGGTTTGTCGTGATCGCTGTTGTCGTCGTCGTTGTCGAAAAAAAAGGAGACGGCGAAAAATTCAGGAGGTAAGGATAACTCGACGGGTTGCGCCTGCCAGGTTTTGCCAGTTCTCAGCCGCGATGTGACATGAAATGAGGAAATGGACGAGGAAAGAGCAGGTCCGGGCGGCTAACAGTTCCTGTTGTTGCCCAAAGCCTTGTTTTCGTCACTGCGTAAAAAGTGGGTCATGCAGGCACGCTAGCGATGGTGATCCCAAGTCTCTCTTGACCTCATTGACGTGTACGTCGTACACTACCGAGAATGCATGCTTCATCCTCACGGGAGACCTTTTTTCTGCCTTCACCGGGAAGGCGCGTTCTTTTTTCTCTTCTTTTTTTTTCTTTCTTTCTGAAATTTCGAAGAATATCATAAGGCACATAGAAGGGAGGCTCGGAAAAAGGCAGATGACCCGGTGAGCAAGCTCGAGGCCGACGACGTCGAGTCGAGTCATTGGTTGCAAACGACGACTCTTTACTGTCGCCTGTAAAGATTTACGTGAGGAAGCCATGACAGGGCTGTTGGGATTGGGTGACGGTTGGAGAAGGTGAGTAGGGCGTTAAATAGAGCCAAAGGCGTCTCTGTTCTGTTCAATTTGATTGGCTGGTGAAGAGGGCAGGCGACGTCCCCAGGTCTGCCTTTTTTACGACAAACTCACGAGGCGAGTGCGTCGAGAGAGTCAGCGTTACGGAGTACTCCGATGTACGGCACTGCCTTCTTGCAACGATGCCCTGGTTAATTGGGACTTGATTCGAAAGACGGAAAATTGTAGCAAATATTGCGAATACTGTCTATTCTGCGTGAGGAAGAGGTCGGCCAAAACTTGAGGCTCTGGAAACTGCATGTCTTGTAGCTGCATCCTCTGTTGTGCAGCGGAGGAATGGCGCAGCATCGAAGCTCTATGGATTCCAGGGGTAAGTGTGAATTATGGAACAAGAAAAGGGCTGATAAGAAGCCAATCCAACATTAATCGAGTGGTGCTATTTTGCATGTGCGCCCTTTCCATGACAGTCTCTCTCCGTTCTCGTGTCCCTTTTCTTGTCAATCTGTCCTCTTATTCAATTCTCTGTAGACCGCTACTTGAAACAAGCAGCAGATGCTAACGGTGTTTTCGAAAAGGGAAAGCGAGTAGGGACTACGAAGTCCGCTGGTGGTTTCTGAGGGTAAAAAACGGCTTGTCTGTTTCATGGCCTTGAATTGCCGTCCTGCCCTGCCCTGCCACGCTCCATACACTACTGGTGGGCAATAAAATCCAATAGTCGATGCCTTCTTTGCATTATTGTCTTGTTTTACTGTTTTCTGTTTCTCAAGGCTACAGAATGATACCAGCTTATTAAACAACACGTGAAGAATAGCCCTGCGGCCAGGCCGCAGCAAAATTTTTGTTATTCACCTGGGCGAGTTCCACCCTTGACCAAGAGAAACGTTGATGTACCTACCACCAGAGAGCGGTAAGCTCTTCTCTTTCTGCATGTTTGCTAACGCTCATACGGTATTGTCGCTTTGTTCATTCTCGAAAGTTCTCCCAGACATATGTGCATAAGAAGGTCTGAAGGTGACTAGGACTCAAAAGGGTAAAAACAAAACAACTTACATGAGATGAATAGAGAACGAAGCACATGGGGGGTGGAAAGAACGAACGAGTGGTGCAATGCCTGATGGACTAAAGGAAAGGAAAGAAAATTGAGGCCCTCCGCCTTTGATTTTTAAGGCGCTTTAGAGCCAGCAGCCACAATAAGGCGACAAAATAATTAAATAAAGGCATCAAGATTTGGTGGCAAAGTCGAGGTGAGCAGCTCAGCCTCTGTGTTTACCTCCGCCCTTTCTAAGTCTAGTATTCAATTATGGC